>QLTV01001682.1:4500259-4525816 GCA_003457575.1 Thermophis baileyi
AGAGGGGGACAGAGAGAGAGAGAGAGAGAGAGGGAGAGAGAGAGAGAGAGAGAGGGGGGGAGGAAGAAGGGAGGGGGAGAGGGGAGGGGGGGGGAGGGAGAGGGAGAAAGAGGGGAAGGGGGGGGGGGGGGGGGGGGGGGGGGGGGGGGGGGGGGGGGGAGGGAGAGGGGGGGAGGGAGGGAGAGAGGGGGAGAGAGAGAGAGAGAGGGAGAGAGAGAGAGAGAGAGAGAGAGAGAGAGAGAGAGAGAGAGAGAAGGCAGCTTTCCAATCAAGTTAGATAGTTTGGTTACATTTTGGCCTTCTTGGTGATTGAAATATTCATTCATAATATTGATAAATGCATTCATGGGATATATATTCCACTTGTCTTCTAAGAATTCAGCACAGGATTTGTGAATTCAGCCTTCATTACCATGGCTCAGACTGGAACATTCCCGGTATTCATAATCCAATGAAGCCAAATTATCCATTTTTGTACATGCTAATTAGAAGGGGGAAATTATGTCCTCATCAGCTGCAGGGAAAATTCTCATTCCTATGCTCACCATCATCCATACCATTGTAGGAAGTTAGCACCCACCCCTCTCCTAGAAAAATGAAATATCCTAGGAAATATTAAAAAAGGCAGAATATTATATAGAATATCCCTGGAAGCATGCTTTTAGGCAGAAAAGACTCACTCTTAGTAGCCCCCACCTTTGTCAATGGACCATTAAGACCAGAGCAAACTCACTCATCCCCCCCCACCTTTGTCAATGGGCAATCTATTCTACATAACAATGATAGGATTAGCCCTCTGCCCATCTTACCACATGGCACCTGGGAAGATTGCATCAGCCAGCACTCAGGAACAGGAAACTCTTAAGGTGGGGCCCAACAGAGAGCATAAAACCAGGGCACTCTCAGCATCTCGCCCCAAACATCTCTTCACCCAACATCTGGAAGCATGTGATCCACCTTTTCTGTTCAGGAGCCCCTGCCATGTGCTCCTGTCCACCATTAAACCTTCTTTCCAAGCAACTTCCATGAATCCAGTGTCTTTTTCCCCACTTGGAACTGAACCCAGAAGGATATTCCTTACAACACCATGACGTAACATCCATCTTTCTGCTTGTTTTCAAATTTAAATGTAAAACCAAAATCTGCATTGTCAGTGCACTGAGGCCAGAACTAGGCTAGGCTTACTCAACCTGGCCTTTTCTGCCCCTGTATGGCAGATATGGGTCAGTTTCAATGTGTGAAAATTAAGAGTGTCCAGTAATGGAACAGCTCTTATGGGATTGTTGTAGGATTACGTCTGCATCACAGCAGCAGAAAAAGAAGGTTAACAATTTATTTAATAATTTCATCCCTATTCATATGATAAGGCTGTTTTGGACTAAATCCAAACTTTACCACCAATTGAGCTTTCCTATTCACATGATATGTTCACTTCCTAGATCCAGTTTAGTGTATCAGGTGAACAAGGAATAAAAGGTTGCTGTTTCTGTGGATTGTCCGGAGGCACCACTTAGCCTACATCTTAATTAATTTTTAAAAAAGGAACAATAGAGCTAGAAAATCAACTTATGTGTCTCCACCATGAAACTAAGACAGCACAATAAGCCTTAGTGATAGTTAGGAGAGATAGCCGATCCAGAATTCTTCTTCACTCTCTGTTCCAAATCAAAGGAAGAATGATAGACTGCAGGTTTTAGAGACATTGGAAGAGACTTGAATTTGCTTCTATGTGTATCTTAGTGGGAGGTCTCTTCAGAAATCGTTAGAAGCATTTATTTGTTGAAGTGCTTAAGTGCTGTTTTCAGCTACTCCCAACCTGTATATCTTCATAAATTAAAAAGTAACTCAATATGTCCTGCAAAGCCAGGATACTGGATTGTGTAAACAAATTGTGGTTAATTAACAAGTAAGCTGTCACAGGAACATGGGTGCTGCATAATGAAGGGACGCTTTGCATTTCCCAGTGCAAATGAGCTGTTCTTCTCTGGCATACTGAAATGTCCTGCTTCAGACTTTTGAAACCAGAGCAGAGGTGGGTTTCTGCCGGTTTGGACCGGCTCTATAGAACCAGCGGGAATTTCTCCCCATTCGCCGAACCGGCAGCAATGGCCGGCTAGACACATACCCCCGAACCGGCTCTCTCGGCGGCGCCATAGGTGCCACCATCTTGTTTTTTGCTTCTGCGCACACGCAGAAGCTGGTTTTTTAGCACTGCGCATGCGCGCACCCGCGCGGCATGCGTGCCCACGCGGCGTGTGAGGAAGTGAACTGGCAGAGAAGTAAGCCAGAACCCACCCCTGAACCAGAGGTAGCAAGGTTCGAGGAATGCTAAATTCATGGGAAGCAATCAATGGGGTATGATTTAATTCACAACAGGAATGTTCAGGACCTGCCTGGTACCCTTTCTTCCACCAGGGAAAAAAGTGGTTTACTCCCATGCATAGAAGAACAAATGTATGAGGAGGAGAAAGGACATGTGGAATTCTAAATGCTGCTCACCCTCCCTTTATCTTATGTGAATTTGGAAGTGGATTAAGGTTTGCATCTTGGCCTTAGATAAGTGGAACAAGCCTTTAACACCTCAGATTCAAGCATTCTTCAGCCTATGTTTATAGTGTATTTGTTCCTCTCAGCATTTGTTCCCAGCAGGAGCCAATAGAGGGTGCCAAAAGAGCGGATATGGCGACACGAGCAGCAGAACATCCTTCTTAGCTTTTCTTTCCTCTAACTTGCTATTTGTCCGATTCAGCAGAAGCCTGAATTGTTGTTGCTTTTTAAAATTGGGTTTTGCAGTGCAAGAAAGTTACACTTCTCTTTCTCTCTCCCGCCTTCTCATTTTTCTCCACCAATGCACTGCTTCTTCTACAAAAGCTCATTATCTGTGTCTGATCCTCCCCAGAGCTGTAGCTGAAAAATATTGTGACCTTCTCATTCCCAGGAAAAAAAAAAGACAACAAATGCATTTGCACATACAGTGCTATTCCCTGTATCAGATACAATTTACAGAAACAAGTTGGAAGCCTCATTGCCTTGTTTGCAACAGTCTGAGGTGTCAATTAGCATGACTAAGCCTGAAAAGTCAAGAGGCAATATAAAAACAATGCAGGCATTTAAAGCAAGAATGCTCTAAATCTGGTTGTATCAACTAATTTATCTGCAATTATAGGAATCCTGCTCTTGCCCTGTTGTTCATTCCTAGTTACTAGGTATAATCTAAGCCTCTTTTAAAACTTTTAAAGCTTTTCAGAGCTTATCCGAGAATTAGATTCCCAAACCTAGAAGTAACATACCTGACAAAAAAAATCTGGGAAACTTTTAGATACCAGTAAAGAGAGGCAATTTGATGTAGTGGTTAAGATATCAAGGAGAGAAGCAACCTGTAATTAAGGAGAAACTGCCCAACAATGAGGACAATTAACCAGTGAAACAACTTGCCTTCAAAAGCTGTGGTGCTTCATCACTGGAGATTTTTAAGAAAAGACTGGACAGCCCTTTATCTGAAATGGTATAGGGCAGTGATGGCTAACCTTTTTGCTATCGCGTGCCAAAAGCAGGGGGAGTGGGGGGGGAGTCGCGCGTGCGCATGCCCACACCCATAATTCAATGCGCCCCGCCCCCCACGCATGCGCGCATGCCCCCCATGCTCCCCACGTTTTTGGCATGCAATGGCACAGTGGGCCCATTTTCCCCCCTCCCCAGGCTCCAGAGGCTTTCTAGGAGCCTGGGGAGGGTGAAAACGGCCTCCCCCACCCACCCCCCAGAGGCCCTCCGGAGGCCAGAAACACCCTCCCAGAGCCTCCGTGCGAGCCCTTTACTTACCTCATAACAGGCCACTGGAGACTCCTGGGAGGGGAAGGGGGCATGGCCAGCCAAAAATCAGCTGGCCAGCGTGCGCATGCGCGCTGGAGCTGATCTAAGGCAATGGCTCCTGTGCTGGCAGATATGGCTCCGCGTGTCACCTGTGGCACGCGTGCCATAGGTTCGCCATCATGGGTATAGGGTCTCCTGCTTGAGCAGGGGGCTGGACTACAACAGCGTTCCCCAAGCTGTCCAGGTTGGTGGCCCGGCATGTGGGAAAAGAGGGAAGAGGGGATGGTTTTGTGTGAGCTTCATTTGTCCACCTCTCAAGCGAATGGGGCTGCGAGCACCAGCGCCCGCCACTTGCTTGAGTGCCAGCCCACCACTCACAGAGCCCGGTTGCAAATAGGCCATGGCCCGGTAGTGGGCCACAGCACCACGGCACATGGCCCTGGACTATAGAAGACCTCCAAGGTCCCTTCCAGTTCTATTCTCATTATTATTAAGATATCAGGCTAGAATCCAGGAGACTGTAAGTTCTAGAGCCGAGGTGGCGCAGTGGTTAGAGTGCAGCACTGCAGGCTACTTCAGCTGACTGCTAGCTGCAGTTTGGCGGTTCAAATCTCACCGGCTCAAGGTTGACTCAGCCTTCCATCCTTCTGAGGTGGGTAAAATGAGGACCCAGATTGTTGGGGGCAATATGCTGACTCTGTGAACCGCTTAGAGAGGGCTGTAAAGCACTATGAAGCGGTATATAAGTCTAAGTGCTATTGCTATTGCTATAGTCCCATCTTAGGCACAAAGCCTTTTGGATGACCTTGGGCCAGTCATTTTTTTTCAGCCCTAGGAAGGCAGCAATGGCAAATAACTTCTGAAAAATCTAACAAAACAGCCGGAACTTGTCCAGGCAGTGGGCAAGGTATCATCCTCTAAAGATGCTTTCCAAATTCTTTTTAAAAAGCATATCCTGATGACATTGTCTTTGCCTAATCCCCAGCCTATACCTCAGGCAGCTTAGTGTTGAACATTTGTCTGTGTAATGCCTGACCAGTTCTGTTTAATTTGTCTGTATAACGCTTGGCCATTCAACCCAATATAGCACAACCAGCACAAGCTGTGAAAAGGATAATACTGCCATACATCAAAAACATCTCAGACACTATAACAGACTATTACAATTACCTGGCATCACTGTAGCACACAAACCAACTAAAGCTCTCCAAAACATCCTAAGTAAACAAAATGACCCAGCAGCCCCAGAAGAAAAACAGGTGTTATTTAAAATATAAAGTGTAAGGACTGCCACTATGTAGGACAAACAGGCAGAAGACTCACAGAGCACATCCGTGAACACCAACTAGCAGTTAGAAGACATGGTGAAAACTCTTTAATCTCTCAACACATGGACAGACTTAACCATAGTTTCTTAGTCTAGGATGCTCACACTGGAAACACTGGAAACTGTGAGCATCCTAGACTAAGACAAGTGCAAAAATGCTAGAGAATTCCTGGAAGCCCGGCACTCAGACAAATCAGCCATCAACAGGCACATATGCATAAATAGCATCTACATACCATTCAAAAGAGACAATCCAAAAGCCGAAAGAGAAACAAAAAGACAAAACACTTCTTCACCATCAATTAACACCCAGATTTGCAGAGACTAATTCCAAGATTAACATTAGACCAACAATCAAGAAGCAAACAATACCACAGCCAGGGAATTGCTAAACAAGCTAACAGTAGATTTCCTCTTTTGGCACAAGTGACAGGTTGGCAGTGTAGAGCTGTTCCAAGCCTCTGATCTATCACTAGGGTTATTTTGGGATGTGGGCAGAGACATGTTCAAAAATAGCCAACTGACAGGTTACAGGTATGATCCACCTCTGCACTTCCAACTTGTTGCCTGGGCAATTTGAAAGATGACAAAGCTTGCTCTTCTAGGTACCCATCTACACTCACCCAACCTTGCCTTACATACCTTACATACAGAAATGCAATTGGTAGTTGTTTTCATGAAGCAGTAGGAAAGAAAAGAAGCCAGGAATCCACTAATCACTTTGCTAAACGTGTCCTACATTAAAACTGCAAGAACAGCACCACTCACCAACCTCATTACTGAAAGAAACTCCGCTGCTAATCACCATATTAAGACTGTCTAGCCACTATGGATCAATCACATGGCGTGATCAAATCAGGTGTCTTAACATGACTTTCTATATAGTGCAAAAAATAAAAAAAATAGACACACTTTTTAAAAATGTACTGAGGAGTCCAATATCAAAAATTATGAGTTTAAAATTATAACAAACACATGTAACGTCCTAAAATCAGAGATCATTGACTTGTTGGAATTAGAATTTCCAGTGCTTTATTCCATAATTCTTAGGTTATTAATATTTTTTAAAGATGATTCAGTTGTTGATAAAACTGAACAATGGATGAGCCTGTATATATAAAAAAAAACCCTTTTGTCTAATATACTTAAAATTCTAGGGGTTTGCAAGGCTGCTTAAACATCAGGCCCAAACTGAAAACAGAACAAACAGACTATCTGCCTTATAATACTGGAAATGCAAGTAAATTCTTAATCTAATTTGCCAGAAATTCAGAGGTTCTAAAACATAACTCTGTAGTGAGTTCACAGTGGAATAAATCCAATTTCATTTTCATTTAACGCCCCCCCCAATTAATACATAGGCCCAGTGATACAATTAAAAGTCTGGACAATCAAAGCTCCCATGTTCATATGGGTGACAAAGAATATTGGAGTCTGATCATTCTATAAACATGTAATTATTAAGTTATCAGTTTGTAAAAAAATCTAAGTAGAATTAACATAGATATGTCTCTAAAAATATGAACTAATCACGAAGTTACATTCATTTTTGCAACATTTATTCTTCCCCATAAATTAATGGGTATTTTCAAACCTCTATTAGTTTCATAATTAATAGATTTTACACTATTTAAATATTCACTTATAGTAACAAAGATGCTTTTCCTGAAATAATTATTTCACCAATATTTAAGAGAATCCAAAACCTCACTTTGTATATTTTATCAGCATTGTTACTGACAGCTTGAATAAATCCCCTAAAGTTGAAGGCCTTTTCATTGAAGATTATGAGTTTTAATCAGTCAAACTGTTCCAGCAATGATGTTTTTCAACTCTCTAGTCTAGGGCTGAGAGAGTGTGATTGGCCCCAAATTATCCAACCAATTTTCATGATATTAGGCCCAAGCCCACAGATGAACATTGACATCCAATCAAGTTCAATCCTTTATTTGCTTACATCTAATGGGCAGAATCTTGCCATATGAAAGCTATAACCTTCTAATCTACTAAAGATATCCTAAGAGAGTCTAGGGTACGGTTACCATGAACCTCTTTTCCCCTTCCCCATCCAACTTGGGACCATGTGATCAATAATCGGGACCTCTCTCTGGAAAGCTGTGTATTGCAAAAGTCCTCCCTTCTGCTCCTCCAGGTGCACATTCCATCAAACCAGGGGTGGGTTCCAACTTACCTCGCTGCCGGTTCGCTCCCTCCCGTGGCACGTGGGCACGCCTCATGGTAACAAAAAATCCGGGGGGGGGGAAGCTGAAAACAAGATGGCGACCGCATGCACAGTGCCGGAACTCGGCTTCTGTGCATGCTCAGAAGGAAAAAAAATTAGAAAAAAAAATTAGAAAAAAAAATAGAAAAAAATTAGAAAAAATTTCAAAAAAAATATGGCGGCGCCCACGGACTGGCACTGACCAAACCGGATCGGTGACATCATCATGACATCACCAGCGGGTCGCTACCGGTTTGGGAGAACCAGTCCGAACCGGGAGGAACCCACCTCTGCATCAAACGTGTAAAAGAGGACTAGAAATTGGGTCTTTCTACTCCTAGTTCAGTACTTTAAACATTAGATCTCCATTGTACATATTTCTATTGAAATGTTATTACTAATTAGCAGTATACTTGATTTGTTCCAGATTGTCATACAACCAGAAAAATTGTCATATTGTTAAATCACAAAATTCGGTAAAGAGATTTAATAATAATTGATAAAACCCAAAACATTATTTTTGTGCCTAACAATGTATTCAATTCCAGGCACCTGTAACTGTGAATATTACCAGACTATCTATTAAGGCATGGCAAAGAAATAAAATTAAATTTAAAGGCTCTTGATGGGTTCCATGATACATCTTAATTGGTGGGGAAATAATTTTATTTATAAGAACCCAAGAAGAAGGGCTAAAATAACGCATGTCAGTGCAAGAAATAAAAGATAAAGAAAACATATTCCAAAAATTTAATTGTATCACATCACAAGTTTTTCTGTGTCTAACGAAGCCAGTATAGCACTTTCCAGATTCTCAAACTGAATTGCTAAATTATTCACAAGTAAACTAAGATTATTATAAGCTTGATAAATCTTCACAAAACCAGACTGTGCAGGATGTTATAGATTGCCACACTTTCTAACATACTACATGCTTAAATTGCAGTCAAATTGTTTGCATCTACATTTAACAAAGGTACAAGCTTATCCAATTTCAGAATAATTGTTACACAGGCTTCAAAAAATGATAAGGAAGGACTGCATTTTCAAAAGATTAATTATCTAATCCTAACAAAATAGAGGCCAAGCTTTCTTTATATTTTTAAAAACTATTCTGTAGGGGATTTATTTGTTTCGTAGAACTATATCTAATACTTTCTACAACTTTAAGGATATGTTTAAGTCTTTCAAATGAGCTGGAGAAATCCTTGGAAGATCCGCTTAATTTTAAAACTTTCATTCTGTTCATCATCTCGAAATGATATAACTTAGTTTAAAAACCCAAAAATTGAAAATTGATTGCTCCCAAGTCATTTGAATTATATCTAAGGAATATTTATTGTAGATATATACCGGTAATTATGCAATATTGTTTTCCTCATTGTTCCCTATAAATGTTCTTAATATGAATGTCAATGAATAAATATTCTGTTTCAGAAGCATTTAATTGTTTAAGTTCCAACTTAGACCTGAACCTGTAATAAAATCCCAAAGTGCATTAAGTGTGTAAAAAATCTTTCTCCTCTTAGACATCTCCAGTTTTGGAAATTCTACGAAACAAATAAAATGATTCTAAATACAAGAGGGTTTTTTTTCCTGTCCAAAACTAGCAGATACAGACAGAGATGCCAAGTCTGGATCTAAAGCATTTCTGCCCGGTTTGAATCTGAATACTGCACACCTCTAATGATCAATTAGAATGGATTGGAAAAGATTGTTCTATAAGTTTGGGTCTGCAATTACAGAACACCATTAATCAGGTCAGGTAAAGATCAAGGAACTTGAATTAATTAAATGTGCAAAGTTCATTTATTTTTTACTACAATTCGGCAGGGGGGGTGGGAGGCTTACAGTGTTACCGGTACATACATTCTTCCTGCGTGGTTAGTTTATGGTCTAATGTATTCTATAATTTCAGAAAATGGGTTGAGTAACCTGGTTAGTGTTGCATGAATACAACTAATAGTTTGATAAAACTTTTAAGGACCACAGATTTGAGCACAGAAACAAACCCTAAAATAAATTACCTAGTTGTAATAATACATCACAACCCGTTACATTCCCTTTAATGTTCGTTGACATCTTTGGCGTAAATTGCTAAAAAAACCAAAACCTCTAGAAGTGGCAAACAAAATCTGCTAAGAATATGTCTTAGTAAGTTCAAGAATAAATGTGTCTGGCTTGCCCAGTGTCTCCAGTAGCAAATTAACCAGTGACACAGAATATATGTCAAATTTACCAACTTATCTTGACAGTCAAAGTAAAACCTTGCATCCTAATTCAGGTTTGGTACTAATAAAGCTTGACATTGCAAAGAACTGTTGGATTCCATAATTATCTCTAACTGGAACATTTGCTTCAACTTTTTTATTCACCACTTCCCACAATGACAGACCATCACTTCTTTGCAAGCCCTTGGCCATATTTTTCCTCCTGCTCTCCTCTTGACACTTCACTGATATTCCCAACTCTTTTGAAGAAGCATATTCCTTCTACTTCTTAAGTAAATGAACATAATACATACATGTATTATAAAGTCAACTAATTCTAACATCATCAGCAGCAGCAGCAGCATGAGATTGTCATGATGGAACATCAACAATACATGAGATTGTCACATTCCCAGAGCAGGACTCAGGAGTATATCTCAGTTCCTCACCTTTGCATGGCTTAACTAAGCTGCTAGGCTTGGTCACAGCTATAGTCTCTCTGTCACATGATATGGCTTAGCTAGATAAGAACATTAATTGCAAATTATACTGAAGCCTTATTAAACATCTAATTGCCCTCTATCAATGTGAAAGTGCAAATCCCTTTTATGCCCCTTGCAGTTTAAAGCTATTGTGTCTTCTTAGTGTCCTTTCTATGGCAGTAATGGCCTCCTCCTGCCTTTTAGATACCCTCCAACTGAGCATGTCAAGATCTTAAACAGCTGTTACAGGCATGTTACGGTTTTGCAGCTGTTTCCTTTGGGTTGGTTTGCTGCAGATTTGCCTTGAAATACTGTATAGTGATATAAATCCATTATTACAATCATATGTTTATCTTTACTTGATGATTGGGGGATAGCATCCTAACAGATAATGCCTATGTCCACTATTAATGTGATCAAGACGGCTTTGAGCAAAATTATCAGCCAAGAAAGGTGCAGGAAAAAGCCTATATTAACCTACTTACAAGGAGATTCAACTTTAGTAATTGAGCTTCCTACTTTATCTTACCTTTGAGATTATTAACATTTTACCCTTGTGTAATTGACCAAACTGCCACTTCTCTTTGGCTCACAACAGATTAAAAAAATCACAGGTCCTTTTCAATCAGCCTGCTTGATAGGGTCAAAGGGTTAGGGTTAGGGTTAGGGTTTAGTATGAACAGCTAACCCCAATTAGGGAGGGATTAAGGAGAGATAGTTTGAAACTGAAACAACCCTGGGGTTGAAATTAACTCTTCCTAAGGAGACCTACTTTACAAATAGGCAGAAGAAAATTAATAGATCTAGCTTCCAAAGTCCTAAAAAAAAGTCCCTGGAAAAATGGTCATTCCGTCTCTGGGTTCTTTTTACTTTTTCTCCTGTGTCCCTATTTAGATAAGACATCCCCGATTTCCATATGAGTTTCCAGATAACCTCAATGTTGGATTACTTTTACCCCTTCTTTATGGGATGGCTGTTGAAAATGTTCCACAAATTGCAGGGGTGGGCTTCAAAAATTTTAGCAAGGGGTTCTCTGCCCGGTTGCTGGGTGGGCGTGGCCATGGTGGGTGTGGCCTAGTTGGCCTCCTGCACCACGGGGAGGCGTTTTTTCCCTCCCCGGGCTCCGGAGGCTTTCCTGCAGCCTCTGGGAGGGCGAAAACTGCCTCCCCAGGCTCCGGAGGCCCTCTGGAGGCCGGAAATGGGCCTCGAACTTCCCGAACTTCTGGTAGGCCTGTTTTTCGCCCTCCACGAGCCTCCGCGCACACCAGGGGTGGGTTCTAACTTACCTCGCTGCCAGTTTGCTGCTTCCCGCACTGCGTGGGCGCGCCTCGTGGGCACGCGCACACTTTGCACGCGCGCGCATACGCCGTGCAATTTTTTTTAAAACAAAGCCAAAAACAAGATGGCAACGCATGCGCAGTGCCAGAAACTCAGCTTCTGCGCATGTGCAGAAGAAAAAAAAAAGTAAAAAAAAATAAAAAAAATTAAATTTTTTTTAAAAAAAGATGGCGCCGTCCGCGGACCAGCACCGACCGAACCGGATCCGTGACATCATCATGACATCACCAGCAGGTCACTACCAGTTCAGGCGAACCGGTCCGAACTGGGAGGAACCCACCTCTGGCGCGCGCCCTGCACTTACCTGCATCCAAAACAGGCCGCGTGGAGACTCCTGGGAGGGGAGGAGTGGGCAGGGCCAGCCAGGAGTGGGATTTGGGGGTTCTCCGAACTGCACAGAATCTTAGCTAGAGGTTCTCCCAAACCCCTGCGAACCCCCAGCAGCCCACCCCTGACAAATTGCAGCTGGCTGAAAATGCAGCAGGGTAGCACATGATAGCTATGGTATTGACATACATATTTAGCTTTTATTTTCTCATGAATTAAAAACCAACAATTATTTGATTTCAAGCTTTCAGAGCAGTTCCCCCAACCATGTTATCCTCCAGAAGTAAAGACATCCATTTCCAGAATTGTCAGCAATGCAGTGTGTCTAAATTGGGAGGGGGGGAGACGGGGGGGGGACTGTTTCTGAGTATTTAGTGCAAACTTATCAACTTCAGGAGCTGATTTGCAAGTCTGCAAATTCCTCCCACATACCAACTAAGATTGTAATGTCATTGTACAGACTTGGCTTAAATAGCAACCACTTTTCTTCCCTTATTTACTGTCATTTTCCCACTTCTTTTAATCATTTTGCCTGGAAAAAAAAACATGCTTTGAAACTATAAACCTTCAGTTGGCCAGATGAATGTATTTCTTTCCTCATGGTCAAAATGGCTGCTTTTGCTGTTTTAAAAAATGCATTTATTATGCAGATAGATAGATAGATAGATGATAGATAGATAGATAGATGATAGATAGATAGATAGATAGATAGATAGATAGATAGATAGATAGATAGATAGATAGATAGATAGATAGATAGATAGATATAGATATAGATATAGATATAGATATAGATATAGATATAGATATAGATATAGAGATAGAGATAGAGATAGAGATAGAGATAGATATAGATATAGATATAGATATAGATATAGATATATATGGTGCTCCCAATAGTCTCAGAACCTGTTCCAGTAGGACTGTAGTATCTAGTTGTGAGCCATTCATGGTAGTGTTCATACTGCTGCTTCTAAATATGCACACACTCACCCACCCACCCACACACACACACTATAGTGGAAAAAACAAAGGGATCACAATAGTGTGTGAAAAATACAAATAAATGAAGAGGTTGCCACACATCTACAGGACAGCAATGTATCAAAGTTGAACAAGATTTTTGTTCTAGTTACAGTCTATCCTTTGCACTGTTCAATTTAAAATCATTTCTCCTAGAAAACTGCCAATCAGCAATATTAGTCTTCTGTTCTCTGAGCCAAAGCATATTGAGTCCCCAACTTTTCCCCCTATCACCTATATTCTGTTCCCGTTTGCTTCTTAGCCTATTTTCTCTTAGCCTGTATTATACAAGAAGAATCATGTTAGGCTGTGATAGCCAAAAATTAGAAGGCTGGTAGTACCTTTCCTAACTACCAAGTTTTATTAAAAGGCCTAAACTTTTGTGAGCTGCAGCTCATTTCCTCTGGTGCATAAAGTGGCTAGACTGATGTGGGATTTAAACTGAAATGAAGTGGGGGAAGGCAACAGTGTGGAAGACAGATTGGCTGTGGAAGATACAGGTTAAGTGTGAGAGAGATTATAGGTACCTTATCAATTAATAATTTCACTGTGTTAATTAGCCCTTGTGTTTGTCAAAAGCTTTTGAGAGAACCTGAAATCTTTTAGGGTGTGTAAGTCCATTCTTTTGCTTGAAGGAAACGGGAGAAGAGGACAACCAGCAGCGAAGTGGATGAACTCAATTGCTGTAGCTATGGGTGCATTGTTGAAGGAGCTGAAGGACAGGTCAATGATAGATTATTTCAGAAGAAATTTATCTTTGTGATTGCTAAGTATTGACGATGACTTGATGGCACCTAATTAAATTCTGTTGCACAAATTTTGTCCCACTTGTCCTACCCAGAATACAGAGGGCATTGCTTGCAGAGGATAGTGTATGTCACATTAGAAAAAGCATGTGAGGATGCCTTTAATCTTGTATGTGATGTTAGTGTAGATGTAGGACTAAAGTAGTCATCTGGATAAAATTTGTTGTCGGGTATGGTCCTCATGTTAGCATCACTTGTTGTTTCTTGTTGCTTGTGATTTGCTTCAGGTTAGGTGGCTGTTTGTATGTAAGTATGGGCATGCCACACAGTGCTTGAGAATGTGCAGGGTTATTTTTTTTCTTAATCGGCATCTCACTCAGGACACTTTAACCTATCGACCTAGCGCAGGGGTGTCAAACTCACTGCCCGCAGGCCGGATGCGTCACGTGCTGGCCACACCCACCCCCGGTTTAGCGAAGGGGGGAAAGTCGCGATACGTCATGTGACGACAACGTGACGACGCGAGTTTGACATCCCTGACCTAGCATATATTTCCCCATGGATAGTATAGCTATGATCAGTTCTTATCATAGCCTATTAGATCCTAAATCCTCTGAAGATTAGCTAGGCCTGATCTTAGGTGATCTCAAAATGCTCTTCTTGTACCAGATAGTCTGGAAATTGTCCATTATTGAGATGTGATAATCAGGACTAGCAGTGGTCAGTACCAGCTAAGCCATGAGCTTCTTTTTTTTTAACTTCTTCATTAAGTATATTTTCTAGCAATCTATTCATTATTTTATCCTCTCATCTTTATCACAAGTGATATGACCTGCATCAGCACTCCCGAAGTATCTGTAAATTGAAAACATTCAAACTTGCATAAAAAATAAATGTACTATGAACTATAAGAAAATATCATGGAATGATGTGAATTAATGTCTGAATAGTACATATAAATAAGAGAGGTTTCAGATTTACATTTTCCTGGGGGTCTGAACAACCTGTATTTTAGGTTCTCTCATTACCTTGATAAACTGAATTTAAAAATTTTCAATGTGCTAATTTAAAATACACAATTCCAAATGAGCTTTTAGTGGCGTAAGACAGCTGAATGAACCAGTACTTCCAATTCTTGAAATTCTTTCAAATTTAACATATATAATGGAAAGCTACTATTTACTATAGAATTCATTTTATATGTTTTGATTCTTTTCATGGCTTGCATTTTATTTAAATACCTTTATCACCATGTTATCTGAAAAATACTAGCAGCAGTGTACATATGGACAATATTCCGCAGCATCATGTCCTAGGGTTGATTTCTGTAATGTTTTTCACTGAATCATCATCCAGATTTCCGGGTGCAATCATATGTTCAGTCTCAGTTACCAACAAAAATCTGCATGACTCATGAAAGCTGGGATGATGGCAAATCAGCTGATGTAAACTTCAAATGTGAATTACTAAGCCCTCGGGGATGTGATGTGTGCTGACTATCTTCTGTGTCATTTGGAGTCCCATACCCTGGAAAGGCCAATTAAGTGGAAAAAGCCCTGCACACTTACCATGCCAGATTGCACGATGCAGTTCTGAGAAGTTATTGATGCAGTGTAGATATTATTCCCAATGCAAATAGCAGCTTGGAAGCTAATGGGATTATGCTAGGAAAATGGTGAATGAAGGTTAATTTACACACTGCCTTTCAAATACAGCATCACAGTGCTTCCTAATACAATTAGGCATAAAATAAATTTAAAAAGCCTTTCCAATAGACTTCTCCTTCCTCATCTTCTGCAGTCCCAGCGCAGCTCAGATGCTCATCTGCATACGTGTTAATTTAATACATGCAAGTATTCTCATGGCATGATAAAAAAATTGGACCCTTTTTACCTTTGAGCATCACTGAGCTGATAGGGTTTTTGGGTTTTTTTCCCCCTCATATTCAATGGTTACCTGGTAGGCATGCATGATATGTATATTGTTGTGCGCCACCCAGAGTCAGATGGCATACAAATTTAATAAACAAACAAGCAAACAATTTATTATGAATTGATACAATATGGTGGTATGTTGTATATCTAAAGCAACATATCAAATGCATAGTGGCTTGATGGAGTTAGAGACCAGTCATTGCAGGATGCCAAGATGTCTGACTGCCTTCGCAGTGTTTATTGCTTATATACAGTTTTACAAGCAGCAAAAGGTAACAAAAAGCAACAGCATTTTCATTGGTGAATTCTCCTTGCCAATCCTTAAGAACATCCTACATCCTGTTAATACAACCTAGATGAGATCACATACCAGCCAGAGATAGTGCCCTGCTTCATCCAGGCAATATGAATGGGGTGAAATCATGGGAACTGAGTGAGATCATGTAGGTACTTGAGGCCCTTCTGCGGTAGGCAGTTTGCTGCACATAACCTCCACATGACCTCCATCTCTACAGTGGCTTAATTGCAGAAGACTTGAAAGATCATGCCTGTTTTAACTTTTTTACCAGAGGACTCTTGCTGAAGCCAGAAGAAAAAGTGGGAGATCATTCTGTTATTTCATTTTTAAAGCTTATAACTGAATATGCAGTTGTGCAGGAATGCAAGTGAAAAATAGATGCCCTTCCTTGCCATAGTTTTCCTTGCCGCAACCTCCTTCTCTGATCCCACTGCAGTTAACGAAGAACTCAGTTAAACAACTTCCACCAGTAGTAAATAATGCTGTTGCACTGGAATACACATAACTCAGTATCGCATAGAAAACGCAATCATCGAAAAAAGTGATATTGGTCTGAAGAAGAAAAAAAAAATACTAAGGGAGATAGAGCACGAGAAGAATAGATTGCTATATCAAGGGCTGCCTGAATAAGCCAGATGTCACCGAAACCAGGATAAAATAAAAGCTCAGATTGGCCCCTTATCTCGTTTGCTCCTTGGGGATCCTCTGACTGAATTTATCTTATGTTATTCCTGTAACTGCTTTCTATTGCAGGAAAATCAGCACTCCTTTATCTCATCCTGCACTTTCTTGTACTTGCTTTACCTCTCAGAAGAGCAGCAGCTCAATAAAAACAAACTCAGACCTAACTGAGCACTACTGTAATTGATATGCAAAGCAATCTCTGGACTGATTTCTTCCAGAACAGTTTGGAAATTGTCTCACAAAAGAAATGTGTAAGATGCCAAACAGCATAAATACGGAAACCTCCAGTGTAAAAACTATTTTAGCCCAAAGTAGTGAAATAGTGAACAGGCCAATTCAGTATGGCAAAAGCAATACACACAAAGTAAATTCAGTATAAATATCAGACAATACATAATCTATAAATGAGGGGTCCTTGGTGCTCTCTGAACTTGGTTGTTTTCTTGCAGATGGTTCATTACCTAATTAGGTAACTTCATCAGTGTCTTGTCTGCAAGAAAACAACCAAGCTCAGAAAGCACCCAGGACCCCACAGTTCAACCCTGAGCTACAAGTATTCTCTTCTATTGATAATCCATATCATTTAAAACTCTAAAGTTTGCATTGCAGTGAACCAGATATGGGACTTTACAAACCGAAAGTCTTTGTGGAGGAGGAAGATTGTAATAGTCTAAGAAGCAGGAGCGTTTAGAATTGAGTTGAGAAAGAAGGAAAATGAGAGACGGAAGGAAAGATAACTAACAAGCAAAGATGAAATTGGGCAAATTCAGTTTGTTGAACAGATGTAGTTTCTCAGAAAACTCAAAGCCACAATAGGAGTATTGCAATGCAAGGAAGACAAGGGAGAATGGGAACTATCTATCCCATACAAATATCCAGAGGGAGAAGAAGAATTGGAGACCTCAGAAAGAGAACCCAAATGTTGCTATGTGTGAGAGATGGCCAGTTATGTTTAACTCAAGCCCTTGATTAACTCTTTAGGAATTTACTTGTAACTATATTTTAGAATAGGCAAGCTTATTTTTTTTTAACTGATGCAATAGTAGAAGCAGCACAGAGACAATTCATGTCTGAACTGTATAGAAATTAGGTCATAAAGTAATTCATTATATTTCAAACTTATTTGAATGTAGGCAAAGGAGGAAGGGAAGAACTGAATATTTTTTTAATGCATTAGGCCAGTGCTTTTCAAACTTGGCAAATTTAAGATGTACAGTATAGACTTTAACCCCCAGAATTTCCTGGCTGGCTGGGGTATTCTGGGAGTTGGTCCATTTATCTTAGAAACACCACATTAGTTGATTCTCCTTGTTTAATATCTGACTGGAAAAGTCATTCAAAGAAACTAATATCTTTCTGTTTATGTTAGGAATTTAAAAAAATTGGAATATATCACAATAAAGTCCTTGTGTGCTATTTTGTTTAATAGTCCTGACAGCAGATAGCAATAGCACTTAGACTTATATACCACTTCATAGTGTTTTACAGTCCTCTCTTAGCAGTTTACAGAGTCAGCATATTGCCCCCAACAATCTGGGTCCTCATTTTACTGACCTCGGAAGGGTGGAAGGCTGAGTCAACCTTGAGCCAGTCAGAATCAAACTCCAGGCTGTGGACAGAGATAGCCTGCAATACTACATTCTAACCACTGCAGCACCAAGGCTCAAACACCACAATAAACAGCAATTTCTTGTGAATGAAGGAGCATGACAAAGGCATAAAGAGGTGGCCTTTGTACTGCTATCCTGTATCTTTGGCAAGCAAGGATGGAACAACGAAAACAAGTATGGCAGAGGGAGTAGTTTTGAGAGTGAAAGCCCCTGGTGTTCAGGCAATGGCTGGCAAGCCTGACAAAATACCGTATTTTTCGGAGTATAAGACGCACCTTAGTTTTGGGGGAGGAAAACAAGGGGGGAAAAATCTGCCTCTGCCTCCCAGCAATTTGCCTCCCAGCAAACAGCAAACAGCAAACAGTACAGATGATATACACTGTTTGCTGTGTATTTCTGTGCATGTGTGCCTGACCCATAGAAATAACAAAGAATTGGAGAAATGTACATTATGGCAGTATATTATTGCAAGAAAGTTTTCTTAAATGTAGTCACACTAACTCCTCCCAATTATTTAAATAGATCTAATCCAAACATGACTAAGTCAGGGTTTAACTCAGCTGCCTTACTTTAATACTAAAACAGGACACTGTTACATTTCAGATTATTACTTGTACAGATGCTTGAAGTATACATTATTCTCTGCTATTTAAAAGAATATACAATAGCACTGGGCCTCTTCAGATCAAGCATTTATTTTAAAAAGCTGCTTCATTTTGTTAAGTTGTCTAGAACAATAATAAGTCTTTAAAAAATAAGTCTAAAGCAATTTGCATACTTGCAGTTCTAGTTTCACTTTCATTTTAGCACCTGGGCCTGCCTGCAGCCTCTCAGCTGATGGTCGGGAGGCCATAAATCAGTTGCTTCTGCTAATCAGGCTCTGCATTGTTTGCTGCAAGGAGGTAAATTGCTGGGAGGCAGAGGCCAAAGGGTGGGGGTGGCTGGGTGGGGCTACATTCGGTATATAAGACGCACCCAAGTTTTCACCCTCTTTTTGGGAGTACAAAGGTGCGTCTTATACTCTGAAAAATACGGTACTTTCTACCAAAGGGTCAGAGATAAAAGCAGTAGTTGGGGGAATAACACCTTGTGCTAAGTCCACAGCTGACCAGGAACTTCCTCCAGTTGATAATGGAAGGCCATAGTTTTTGTGCACACTGTAACTCAAGCTTTGCCAGAAGTGGGGTGGATTGGGCAAAGAAATGCTTAAACAGCCACAGAAGGAAAAAGAACACTCTGGGCAGATGGTTCAAGAAGAAAGAAACTGTAGAAAGACAGAACACAAAGAGTGTTCAAAGACCAGGAGAGAGAGAGAGATGCAGACTGCATTTTCAGAAGTTAATCCATGTTGAAAGATGCAGAGATAGATAGGTAGGGCAGTATAAAAATGTGGGGGGGGGGAGAAACCATTTTCTGCATCAGTATGATGTAATCAAGTATGCATACCAATAGAGATTCAGAGTCCACTTCTGAAGGATTACAGAAGTATGTGTAAGGTTCATGGATTTAGGAATCAAACAACTGCAACCCACTTAAAAACCAATCCAGAAGTGGTAGAAGAGATAGTCTTCAAACATTTAATGCATCTCTTGCCAACTCCAGTCAGGTTCTACATTCAAATGCACCATCATGGAAAGAGAAAGCAAAAATGCTAGTAGAAGAAGCATTTTGAGTTTGGCAAAAGTTCCAAAAGAGAAGAGGCAAAGGCTCAGATAGGAAAACCTCTTTAAGTGGTTGATTCAGAGAGAAAGAGAGGGAAAAATAACTCTAAAAAAAGAAAAGAAAAGAAAAGACCATAATGCACAAAAATGCCTACTATATTTATGGTAAACCAGGATATCAAGCTAACGACTTTCCCAGAAAAATGGCAAAAGCCACAACCTTAGCTAAACTGCACAGTTCCCAGTTTGTTAAAAGTATTTTTGTAATAACTATTTTATAGGGGGGAAATCGAAGTATTTTACAACAGTCATGAAAAACATAACAATTTATGGTCATAGTCATATAAACATTCACAACAGGGAATAAAACCAAATAACTGAAGAACAAATATTAGGAAGTATTATTATCACTAAGGCTGCATCACTATTACTATCAGTCTTCTCATTGTTCCTATCACCCATCTCCTCCCACTTATGACTGCAGGACTGTAACTTGTTGCTTGTATCCTTACGATTTATATTGATACTGATTGTTTCCTGATTGCTTATTTGTACCCTATGACCATCATTAGGTGGTGTACCTTATGATTCTTGACGAATGTATCTTGTCTTTTTATGTACACTGAGAGCATATGCACCAAAGACAAATTCCTTGTGTGTCCAATCACACTTGGCCAATAAAGAATTCTATTCTATTCTATTCTATTCTATTCTATTCTATTCTATTCTATTCTATTCTATTCTATTCTATTCTATTCTATTCTATTCTATTCTATTCTATTCTATTCTAAATTGCATAAAAAGATCCTTTTTAAAGAGACATATAAAATGCATCAGTTCTGGGATCATCAATGTGTAAATCACCTTAGCCAAACTATATGTGTCCCAGTATAAGCAGAGGTGATGTATCAACCAATAGTAGGTGCTCCAAGCTTCTGATCCCCAATGACAGTGATAGGTCTGGGAACACCCCTAAATTGTGAACCATCTCCTTCAATGTACTACCATTCCACCTACTGCATGCAATTCTCCTAGAACCCAACACCAGAAGACGGACTCCCAGGACTTTAATCTAATCAGGATTCTATTTACCTGCCCTCATCCAACCTATCACTACATTATATGCAATATCTTAAATTCTCTTGATTTGGTGGTAACAAAGAATTAGAGCTGAAATCTCTTCTCCAATTTTCTATTGATCACCCTAGCAGCTTCATAAAAATGTTAAATAGCAATAGAATCTGAGAATAAGACTGACAGTAAGGGAGCAGATTCCCTAATAACAGATGTAACCAGAGGTGGGCTGCTGGGGGTTTGCAGGGGCTCGGGAGAACCTCTAGCTAAGATTCTGTGCATTTGGAGAACCCCCAAATCCCACTCCTGGCTGGCCCCGCCCACCCTGCCCCGCCCCTCCCAGGAGTCCCCATGTGGCCCATTTTGGATGCAGGTAAGTGCAGGGCACGCGCGCGGAGGCTCGGGGAGGGCGAAAAATGGGCCTACCGGAAGTTTGGGAAGGCCAGAAATGGGCCTGTTTCCAGCCTCCAGAGGGCCTCCGGAGCCTGGGGAGGCCGTTTCGCCCTCCTGGAGGCTCGAGGAAAGCCTCCGGAGCACGGGGAGGGCAAAAATGCACCCCCCTGCCGTGGTGCAGGAGACTGACTAGGCCATGCCCACCATGGCCACGCCCACACAGCAACTGGGCAGAGAACCCCTTGCTAAAAATTTTGAAGCCCACTCCTGGATGTAACCACAAAGCTGATCCGGAGCTTCATGTCAAAAGTTGCCACAACAGATTTGATAGATTAAATAAAATTAACTGAGCCATTCTTCCTCTGCTCTCCCCCTCCTGATAAAGGGCATCCCTCAGGCTGACCAAGACCAAATCTCTCTTTTGTAGCCCAGACTAGAATGGAGCTAGTAAGTGACATAAATAAAAATAAAAAAAATTATAAGAATTCTGCTTAAAACTTTCATCTAATTATCTGAGAGTCTGAGAGCCTTCCTTCCTTCCTTCCTTCCTTCCTTCCTTCCTTCCTTCCTTCCTTCCTTCCTTCTTCCTTCCTTCCTTCCATGATATGCTGGCAATTAAGAATATATTTCCCCTGCATGTTGAATGTTCAAATAACAATAGGATGCAAATGATTTTCTGTGGAAATTCCTGAGCTTATAAAATATATGTATCATTCCCCTTATATTAGAAGAATCTTGAAGGCAAAATGATCTGTCTCATTTGAAGGAAAGTGGATTCAGAAGATGTAATTTGGAGCAAAAAAGCATATGGAGCGGCAGTTTAATGCCTAAGCATTCCATTCTGGATTGTTTATTGATTGCAACTTCTCTCTCTTCTTTTACCAATAATCAGCCTATAGGGACTATCTATACATGTATAGATCTGTGTGGGGAAAAATCTTGAAAAATGATGGAAAATAAAAATGTACTTTTCTACTGAAAAGAGTTGCCTTTCAAATTTGGTTTTTCTACAGAAAAATTGTTAAATATAACATCAGGTTCACTTTAATACTCCTGAGCTTGAACTTGATCTTATAAATTATTGGGGGATGGAGGGCTGTTCTATAAATAAAATTGGTTGTAATTCTGCCTTTAAAGAAATATTTTCTAAAATCGCCTGCATTCAGATATGTAAGCTTGTGAATTAGGCAAGCCAGATATTATTTCGTTCAAATGATGGAGGCTTAGCACTGCAGCCGCCATCAAAAACTTATGCTAGTTTTGATGTTTGATTTATTACTGTTTTATGATGCCACAATTGTGTATCTTTTACAGTGTTACTTCGTTGGCATGGAATGCAGTAGAATATAAAATAAGCTCTTAGATGAAGAAAGTAAAAAACCATAATTACATATTTATTTTTGGTGTCTTTGAGTCACGATTCCTGGAAACTGTCTGGACAGGTCCCTGCAGGCTATCCCCCCACCCCCGCTTCCCCCCCCCAAATTTTTGTTGCCATTGCTTGTTCCCTATGAGAGAGAGAGAGAGAGAGAGAGAGAGAGAGAGAGAGCGAGAGGCCCAAGGCCACACAATTGACTTTGAGGCTAAGGTGGGACTAGAACTCACAGGCACCCAATTTCTAGCCTGGTGCCTTAATCACTGTACCAAAGTGGCTTTCTATAATTATATTAAAATATGTGAAATGAGCTGACATTCTGCATTTCTTTAGTTACTTCTGAACAGATAGAAGTATGGAAGAGTTGAAGATTCACACTTAAAAGTGTATTGTTTGACAATTGCAATGTGAAGGAACTTGAATCTTCAGAAATTAAACCACCAAAATTCTATCTTTGGCACAATGCATTTAAAGAGAAGGAATGCAAACATTCAGGTTCAAGTTATCAAGAGTAATAAATGGGTAAATCATGTGCCAATCTTATGTGTGTGAATTAACCATGATTAGAAGCTCAAAGGACCCAGAACTGGCATACGTCTGTGATTTTGGACTGTCATAATGCATAAAATACTATAGGGTTTAAAGATTCTGGCACAATTCTTATTTAACTTGCAAAGAGTCATGAAGTTTTCAATCCTCTGTTAGTGGTATTTTTCTTGTCCTAAATATTTTCTTATAAAAATGTGGTGTCTTGTTAGGCTGATGGCAATGGGAAGGAGTGATGTACTAGTAGTTTCACTACATGGCTGTTCTCTTTGCTTCAGAGTGGTAGCCTCTTAGACACCTTCTCTAATTGTATTTTAGTGGCTCCAGCATATCTCCATTTATATTGTGGCTGGGATCATTCCTTTGAATATAGCGACCCCATGGACAACGTTCCTCCAGGCCTTCCTGTCCTCTACCATCCCCCAGAGTCCATTTAAGCTCACACTGACTGCTTCAGTGACTCCATCCAGCCACCTCATTCTCTGACGTCCCCTTCTTCTGTTGCCCTCAATTGTTCCCAGCATTAGGCTCTTCTCCAGTGAGTCCTTCCTTCTCATTAGGTGGCCAAAGTATTTGAGTTTCATCTTCAGGATCTGGCCTTCTAAAGAGCAGTCAGGGTTGATCTCCTCTAGGACTGACCGGTTTGATCGCCTTGCAGTCCAAGGGACTCGCAGGAGTCTTCTCCAGCACCATAGTTCAAAGGCCTCAATTCTTTGGCGCTCAGCCTTCCTTATGGTCCAACTTTCACAGCCATACATTGCAACTGGGAAAACCATAGCCTTGAGTATATGCACTTTTGTTGGCAGGGTGATGCTTTTTGGTATGCTGTCTAGATTTGCCATAGCTTTCCTGCCCAGGAGCAAGCGTTTTTTAAATTTCTTGGCTGTAGTCCCCATCTGATCTTGGAGCCCAGGAAAATAAAGTCTGTCACTACCTCCATTTCTTCCCCATCTATTTGCCAGGAATTGAGAGGGCCGGATGCCATGATCTTAGTTTTCTTAATGTTGAGTTTCAAGCCAACTTTTGCACTCTCCTCCTTCACCCGCATCAAGAAGCTCTTTAGTTCCTCTTCACTTTCTGCCATTAGAGTGGTATCATCTGCATATCTGAGGTTGTTGATATTTCTCTCGACAATCTTAATTCCAACTTTTGATTCATCTAGCCCCACCTTTCTCATGATGTGCTCTGCATATAAGTTAAATATGCAGGGCGACAGTATACATATATCCACTAGCTGTTGTTAATTAGATAGTAGGAAAAGAATTTCTGATTTGTCTTGTAATTGTAATAAGCTTAAAGAAGTGTAAATGACCATTTGTAGACTTCTTACTGAAAAATGGATAAAAATGAACTACTCATTTTGGGATTTATTGATTAAAATGGTTTTTTATGGTAAGTAAGGAATTATGATATTTAGAAGAGTGTAGAGATGATGATTGCTATGTTTGTAACTGTGGCAAGTAGGATATGGAGTTGCTTCTTTAGATACCTTTCTTTTTCTTGATTTTTTTTGTTACTGTTCACTTTTGTTTTCCTCTTTTATAATCTTTTCTTATTTCTTCTTCTGTTTCTGTCATTTTAAAAAAACCTTTGTAAAATCTTTTAATAAAAATATTCATAAAAAGACAAAAATAAAGGATAAAGATATTTTACCACTTTTCCAATCCTGTGGCCACTGTTGCGTTTTCCAACTTTGCTGGCCAATTGAGTGTAGCACTTTTACTGCATTGTCTTTTAAAATTTTGAATAGCTCAGCTGGAATACTGTCACCTCCACTAGCTTTGTTGTTGCTCAGACTTCCTAAGGCCCATTTGATTTCACATTCCAGGATGTCAATGGGAGGCTGATGGCAATGGGAAGAGCCGAGGTGGCGCAGTGGTTAGAGTGCAGCACTGCAGGCTACTTCAGCTGACTGCTAGCTGCAGTTCGGCGGTTCAAATCTCACCGGCTCAAGGTTGACTCAGCCTTCTATCCTTCTGAGGTGGGTAAAATGAGGACCCAGATTGTTGGGGGCAATATGCTAACTCTGTAAACCGCTTAGAGAGGCCTGTAAAGCACTATGAAGCGGTATATAAGTCTAAGTGCTAAGTGCTATTGCTATGTCTGGCTCGAGGTCAGTGACCACCCTATTGTGGTTATCAGGGACGTTAAGCTTCTTCTTGTATAGTTCTTCTGTGTAATTTTGCCACTTCTTCTTAATCTGCCTCTGTTAGGTCCCTGCCATTTTGATCTTTTATCATGCCCATCTTTGCATGAAACGTTCCCTTCATATCTCCAATTTTCTTGAAGAGATCTCTGGTCCTCCCTATTCTATTGTTTTCTTCTGTTTCTTTGCACTGTTCATTTAAGAAGGCATTCTTATCTCTTCTAGCTATTCTCTGGAATTCTGCATGCAATTGGGTGTTTCTTTCTCTTTCTCCCTTGCTTTTCGCTTCCCTTCTTTCCTCAGCCATTTTTCTTTCTTGCATTTCTTTTTCTTTGGGATGGTTTTGTTGCTG
>QLTV01001682.1:4525950-4543771 GCA_003457575.1 Thermophis baileyi
TTGGTGCCACGCCCTTTTTGTCACCTCATCACAGGCGGGGAGGGGGAGGGGCAGGGGTCGCGGCATTAGGAAGGTTGAGAACCACTGGTATAGAGCTTCTCCATCTTTGGCTGCAGAGCACATGGTCAATCTGATTTCTGTGTTGACCATCTGGTGATGTCCATGTGTATAGTCATCTCTTGGGTTGTTGGAAAAGAATGTTTGCTATGACGTATTCTCGTATTCTCTTGACAAAATTCTATCAGCCTGTGCCCTGCTTCATTTTGTACACCAAGGCTAAACTTGCCTGTTATTCCGGTTATCTTTTGGCTTCCTACTTTAGCATTTCCATGATGATAAGGACATCATTTTTTTGGTGTTAATTCTAGAAGGTGTTGTAGGGATTCATAGAACCGGTCAAGTTGTTTGACCATGTCCAGCTTGTCTTGATTCATGGAACTTACATTCCAGGTTCCTATGGAGAACAGATCTTTCCAGCATCGGACTTTCCTTTCACCACCAGATACCTCCACAGCTGAGTGTCCTTTCGGCTTTGACCCAGTCGCTTCAGTCTTTCTGGCGCTACTAGTACTAGCCGTCTGCTCTTCCCCAGTAGCATATTGGACACCTTCCAACCTGAGGGGCTCATCTTCCAGAGTCATATCTTTTTGCCTTTTGGTACTATCCATGGGGTTTTCATGGCAAAGATACTGGAGTGGGTTGCCATTTCCTTCTCCAGTGGATCACGTTTTGTCAGAGTTTTCTGCTATGACCTGTCCATCTTGGGTGGCCCTGCACGGCATAGCTCATAGCTTCATTGAATAATCATGTTTACCAGCTTTCTAGAAAGGCTAGATGCTTGCAAACACAATCATTCTGAAGGTTAGAACACAGTGTCACATTTGCTGTTTCTCTTTCTGAAGGCTAGCAAGCATGATTAGCCTTCAGAAGGATCATATTCACTAGCTTTCTGACTAGAAAGCTAGTGAATACAACTAGCCTTCAGTGTTAGGAAGGCTAGAAGGGCACACAGAGCAGGCTGAGGCAACTTTGCATGCACTGGTGGGACAGGTGGGTGGCTGAGATGGGGGAAGAGGTAGGCAGCTACAGTGCAACTACAGTGGCCTTTTGTAAGGGCAGGTGGATTGCCAAGTTCCCAAAATTTGATCATGTAACAATGGCTATAACATTACACAGGGGCATAACTCCTTTTGTTCAGCACTGTCATAATTTTAAACAGTAGCTGAATGAATGGCTGTAAGTCGAGGACTATTTGTATGATATTCCTGATACTGCTAAACTACAATTCCCAGAACCTCCCACAGCTGCCAAGCTGACTAAGGCTGCTGAGAATTGTAGTACAGTAACATCTATCTCCTGTCCTAGGCCATAGAACAAGTTGATAAGGTTGACTCAGCCTTCCATCCTTCTGAGGTGGGTAAAATGAGGACCCAGATTGTTGGGGGCAATATGCTGACTCTGTAAACCGCTTAGAGAAGGCTGTAAAAGCACTGTGAAGCAGTATATAAGACTAAGTGCTATCGCTATAATAGTTTAAGAGAAAGCACGTGGATTTCTCAGCAACAGAAAGTTTCTGAAGTTCCTGGTTGCAAGCAATACATTTTCCTAATCTTTTCAATATGTTTTATATCTGCCTGGGGAAAAATTTGATGATAACAATAACTGCAGTTGGTCCTTGACTTACATCCACAATTGGGATTGGAACCTGAGAAGGTTGCAAATGGTGATCATGGGACACTGCGACCAGTGTCCAGATACCTGCTGGTTGCCAAGTGATCAAATTTGGATCAGGTGACTGCTGGGATGCTGCGGTGGTCATAAGTATGAGGACCAGTGATAAGTCAATTTTTCCAGTGCTGTCATAACTTCACATGGTCATGAAATGAATGGTTATAAGTTGAGGACTACCTGTATGATTCTAATACTGTGCCCATCCATATTTGGGTAGTTTAAGCTAACGTTAACAGAGCAGAAAAAACCCCCAAACCAAACTGAAACTTAACCACAGTTATAAAAACCCATTCACAACATTTTGAAATAAATTAACATTGCCATTTAAAAAGTTGCACATTGGCTCAACATCTAAATTTTGTTGTTTTCCTCTGATAATAGAATGGAGTGGGAGATAGGGATGAATTTTAACCCTCTATTTTTAGATTTTGGTTTGTATTTCAGGAGATTTATATTTTTAAATTATTATTCAGGAACATATTTTTGTAGAATTATGAAAAAATGGTACATCATAACAACACTTTTCTTGGAAGTAAATTCCACTGATTTCATGGTTGTATTGTAGTCTTAATCATTTAAACTCCCCTTATTTGAGTTCCCTGTTTATTTGGTACTGATAAAAATTCCTGCATTTGTGATGTATAATCAAGGTTTAAAGATATGTGTGAATTACAGAACATTAATTTGTTCTTAAAGAAATTAAAGTAATTAATTGCTTGGAAATCGAAAGCCAAAAAAAAAAAAGGTTAGACTGAAGCAGGTTGCTGAGTGAGGGGTCTAATGGCAAAGAATCTGATATTGCTCATATTTAATAAAAAGAAAAGTCAACCCCATTCATATTTTTCATCTGTATGAGAAAAGATAATGGTGCATGTATGGTAATCAAAGATTTATTTATATAAAGAAAATCGCACAATACATTTTATTTTAAATATTTTCATTCAGCTTTACAATCCAAAGTTCTTCAAGGGAAGTTACAACACAACCTAAATCAATCTAGAATATTCAGTCATTAGAAGCAAAGAATAATAACAGTATTAACAGAAATAACATTTAATATTATCTCTCCCTATTTCAAAACAACTGAATCAGATAAACTGAATATGCACAAAAGGAAAAACTCTTAATAGCATATGCACATACTAATAGGAAAGAGATCAATCAAGCTTGCGGAGAATGAATTCCATACCCCGGAAACAGAGGTGGGTTCTTACCGGTTCTATCCGGTTCTTTAGAACCGTTAGTAACTCAGTGATGATGTCACGGAGCCGGTTCTGTCGGTGTCTCCGTGGGCGCCGCCATCTTGGATTTTGCTTCTGCGCATGCGCAGAAGCTAATTTTTGCTTCTGCACATGCGCAGAAGCTATTTTTTGATTGCTGCGGGTGCGCTCGTGCGTGTGAAGCACACGCATACGCACGGCGTGACCCTGAGCAAACTGGCAGCAAAAGGATCCAGAACCCACCCCTGCCCGGAAACCACTATACGAATGTGGGTGAAACAGTAATTCAGAATATCCTGTCCTGCTCCCAAACTATTTAGCCTTTATAGGTAATAACTCAACATTTTCTTGGAAGCAAGATATAGTAGTTTCATGTAAAAGTTTAAATATTCTTGCTCAAGTGCTTTATTTCAATTAATCTTAAACTGAATGAAAAAAGACAAAACCTCTGCACGATACCAAGTTAAATATGACGGTTTGTTTCAATTTTACATGTTGCTATTTCAATGTACTATTTATGTGAAGCTATTTGCAGTTTCAAAATAAGAGAACAATGAGTATGTCAAGTGCAGAAGTTTGGATAGTCTTTTAGTCACTTTAAAACACCTGGCAAAACATCTTCCAAACATTTCCTGTGGCCAGTTAAGAGTTCTTCTATAGTTTCTTTTAGATTATCCCCCCCCCCGTTCTTCTTCGAAAAATGTTCTAACTCAGAAATATTTAGGCCTCCTTGTATATACTTCAGGTTTGAGATCTCCCCGCTGATTTTCAATAAGATTCAAGTCTGAAGATTGTAAAGCCATTCCGAGCTTTTATCTTTCTTTTCTATAAGTATTTCATGGTTGATTTGAAAATATGTTTCAGGTCATTATCTTTTTTCCAGAAGGTCAATATCAAATAATTGAATTTTATTTCTGTTTTCTCATGTGGTTCTTAAGCATAGATTGTATGATCACTTTTCTGTAAGTAGGAAATACTTTCCAAATGAAGTAAGACAACCTTGGAAACAACTCTATTTTAATATGAATGAATTAGCATCAACTAGCTATCACTAATGTATGGTTGTCAGAGTGATGATCACTCCAGAGTCTACTGGAGTGGGCAACTACAACAAATATAAAAAAGAACAAAAATAATAAAATAAAATAAACCCAAACTTATTGTAATTTATATGAAAAATAGATAGAACAAGTGCTCAAAGTTTCCAGAAGTAATTTCTATGGATATCAATATAAAATATCCTGGCCTTACAAATAACCTCATAAAAGTTACTAGTCCCTAAAATTATTAATTTTTGCTGCTTCACATATTATGTTAGACAGCCATAGTGGTCACCATGACTGAGATTTTTGGAACTTCTGTCTCAGGTCACATTTGCCACAAGCACTTACAATATTATTATGCCAAGATTTCAACTGAAAAGGATTTTACTGGGAAATCCTTTCTCTATTTTCTATTCCACCCTTTCCCCAATAAATTCCAGTCAATCAATCAAAATAATAACATTCCCCCAGCAGTGACAAAATTGAAAACTTCCAAGTTCCCAAATCTGAGACATTGAACAGCATTTAAGAAACCACTAAAACCCTGCCCAGTATGGGGAGAAGAACTTTCAAGAACTGCCAGTATTGCTGAAGCAAATTCAAAGTACTCCCAAACCTTGCAGCCTTGTGTTGGATTCATGGATGTTTCCAAACCATATTTACATAGAGACCTATATATACACACACACAAGGAGAGAAGCAACCTAGAACTAAGGAGAAATTTCCTGACAGTTAGAACAATTACCGGTAATCAGTGGAACAACTTGCCTCCAGAAGTTGTGAATGCTCCAACACTGGAAGTTTTAAAGAAGAGATTGGACAAGCATTTGTCTGAAATGGTATAGGCTAGGGTTTCCTGCCTGAGCAGGGGTTTGAACTAGAAGACCTCCAAGGTCCCTTCCAGCTCTGTTATTCTGCATGAATCTATAAAGTGAGATTTCCAGAGCCTAAGTAACTACGGCTAAGCTCATTCCACAGATAAATCACAGTGGCTGAGAGACAGTTAGTAGCCTAAAGTCATCCATAGGGATTCTTTTGATCAACTAACTATGCTTTGATATAATTAATGCACTGATTAATTAATATATTTAATAGGGATACAATAATTACATTAAAAATTAAGTGTGCTAATATGCTAAAGGTAACTGTGGGTGGTGAAAAGTAAGAAAATAGTAGCTTTCAAGGTGACTCTGATTTGTTCAGAAGACACTGTGTTTTATGCTGAGGCTTTAAATTATTATTTTATCCCCAAAGTGCAAATTCATAATTCAAAGTATAATCATGATCAGATTTAAGTTTGCGGCATTCTAGTATTTTTTCCCCCCTCTGACAAGTCACTGAATGCTGGATATGTGTTTCTCTACACTTAGTTTAGAGTTATTCACACTTCTTTTATAATTTAGTTTTGTTCTTTATCATATTCATCTCAGATGAAAAATAAAGTGAAAGAACTATGTGCAAAAGAAGAAGAATAGTAATGGGAAACTTCAACTATTGTCACATAGACTAAAAATGTCTTCATACTGTAACTGACCACTTTAAAAAAGCTATTCAAGGAATCAGCTATAGAGGAAGTGACCCTATATTCATTCTTAAGTGATGACCAGGATCTTCTTCAAAACATTAGCATTATTGAGCCAGTGAAGCATAAAAGTGAAAAGTGTCTATGGAGATTCTCAGTCATCCAGATCATGGTTGTCCCAAAGGTGCTTTTTTCAAGAGGCAGCTGGACTTCCTTTGTTTTTCCTTGAAGACGTTTCGCTTCTCATCCAAAAAGCTTCTTCAGTTCTGACTGAATGGTGGGGAATGGAAGGATTTATATTCCTTGCAGTCATCTGGTCGTTAGCCCTCTTTCAGTGAAAAATCACTGGAAAAATCCAACAAAGTCACATTTGATTTTAAAAGAGCAAAGTTTGATCTAGTAAGATTTATCTTACATTATTCATTTTTACACTCAGAAAGAGAAGAACAGAATGGATTATTCAGAACAAGAGCTTTATTAGCTGGCTAGCATTCCAATCTACAATACTTTATTGCAGATCTACTATGTATAGTAAACCATTGTATGGAACTGACATATACTCTTCAGCTATCTTGTATATTTAAGAAAGAATTCACTATCCCAGTTTTAAATCGAATCATCATGTTCAAACTCACAGAAGAACATAAGGAAATCAGGAAGAGAGACAAACCATTCTTGAAGAAAAGTCATTACTGAGTCATATATGACATTGTACAATAGTGATTCATGTATCTCAGTCTACAGTCTTCCAAAAATTTACATATTTGGAAATAAAATATATTTGCCGATGATCTTTGAAAACATGGGTCATGGTGGCTTATAAGGGGATTGGCAGGATTAGGGACAAAAATGCTGGCTATGGAGACGGTGTAGGAGGGGGCTGATGGTTTCCTATAGAAGAGAAATCTATAAATCTGAAATGGATTATCATTGCAAATACTATTTTATTGTGCTGATTCAAGCTAATTTGACCAAGCTAATTTGCATAAGGATAACCAGCTTCTTTTTTTTCTGAAGGCCTGCTCTACTCTTTGGATTATGAAGGTGGGAGTTAGATGTGTCATTTGCATATGAATCACATAAGCCAAATATTTCATGGCTAGTCAGTATTCCTAATAAAGTTGGCATTTCACAATTAAGTAGTATATGCACTTGCACATTTTATTAGAAGGTTGTTGATTTCAAAATATTATCTTGATGTCAGTCATTTCCCCCTGCATATTGGTTTCTACCTGCTCTCTGTGCATTGCTCCAAAACCATTCCCATGTGCAATTTTCTTCCTCCTCCTCCTCCCTAATCTATCTATTTCTAATCCAGCTATGGCACATCCAGAATCACACTGAAGGTAATCACCCATTAAAAACACTGAACTTACTAGAGCTAGAAGCTGGACTGTTACCCTGCTGGTGGAAACTTTTCTCTCATCCTGTTTCGCACTCGGCACAAGTTCAATTTCCCCATGGCTGCCACATTTTGCACATCTTTAAAATGCAGTAAAGGAATAGCGCTTTGGTATTTTGCAAATCCCTCATCACTGCAACCACTCCAGCTCCTATTATTCACAACTAGCATGATGAAAAGTGGGGAATACTGGAAGTCACAGTTAGTAATATCTGGAGCACCTAAATTATTGACCTTGCAACCATATTTTTCTGTAGCTTACAAATTCCTGGTCCCTAGTTTTCTAACTCTCCCTTATTTTTCTGTCCTCCTTTTTCCCATCTCCCCACCTTCATTTAAAGTTTTGGTCTAAACCTATTTTATTCCTTTCTTTGAGGGCTCCAGGTCATTTTTGTTCATTCAGCTCCCTTCCCTCATGGCTAGCTCCTCAATCATCCTCCAACAGATAGTTCCTCCTGATTTTAAGCATTATGTGAATCTTTTAGATTTCATTCTCACTACCATACTCTATCTTACATTTTATAATCTTTAAGATTCCTTTTTATTTCTCGGCTGGCTGCAGAAGCTAACTCTGTTCCTAAAACCTGTGTGTCTGACAACCTTCCCTTTGCAACAGTGGCAAATATCTGTAGCTCAGGTGTAGGATGAGGGTGAAGGTTCATTCTCCGAGCTTGAGGTTGGTTTCCGAATGTTTCGTTACCAGGCTAGGTAACAGCTTCAGTCGTGGGATTCAAATAATTTAACAACCGGTTCTTTGCCCTAATGACCGGCTGGCTGGGCGTGGCCATGGTGGGCATGGCCAGAGGGTGTGACAGGCAGCCCTCGGCCTCCTGCACCCCCCTGGGAGCAAAAATGGGCCATGGGGGGGAACACCCCACCCACCCTATGCCCCATTTTGGGCCTAGTAGGCCTCCTTGCAGCCTCCTGGGAGCAAAAACGGGCCACGGGGGGGCCGCGCCACACCCCCCGCACCCCATTTTGGGCCTAGTAGGCCTCCCTGCACTTACCTGGGAGCCAAAATGGGGTGTGTGTGGACTCCTGGAAGGGGCGGGGAGGGGAGGAGCCAGCCAGAAATTTAACTACCAGTTTGCCTGAACCGGCCCGAACCGGCTGAATCCCACCACTGAACATCTTCAGCGGAGTTTAGGGGATGTCAGTGTCCCCTAAAGAACATTGACACTGACATCCCCTAAACTCCGCTGATGATGTTACCTAGTCTGGTAATGAAACATTCGAAAACCAACCCACAAGCTCGGAGAACGAACCTTTACCTTCAACCTTCCCTTTCGAGAATTTGGATTATTTTTTGTAGTAAATATTTTTGCTTCCTGAATAGAATGTTTGTGAAAGTTGATCCATGAAATTACATTAGTTATGACTTCATTATTACAATATGCTATTGTTGACATAAAAGTAATGCCTTCAATATTATTCATTGTCAATAGATGGCAGTACTGATGTGCTCAATACTCTGACATGGTCTTAGCATCTATTGTTTTAGTTCAGTTGGCAGGAAATTTCTGTGAGAAAAAATGATGTTGCAGTTATTCCTGAAATTGAGTTGCATTTATTCATGAAATTCTCAGTCTGTAGTGAGAACTCATCAATACACTTTAAGCAATGAATCATGAATGATTTTTTTAAACTGCTGTAGAGTCCCTCCAATTAAAATTTGCCATTATTGCTTGTGACTTATAATTATGACTCTTGTATGCTGCCATGAATATTGGACTTTGCTAGGCCAAAAAATGTAAAGATGGTGAGCTAGGAAATTTGTATGATCAAGAACAAAGTGAATGACCTTTGTTAGCAGCTAAGCTAATGAGTTTCACATAAGGAAAGTAGATGAACTGATTAAGGACAATCAACAGATCACTCAAGGGGAATTGCTGTCAAATTTGGCATTTCTCAGGAATATGTGGATCACATTGTTGATGTTCTTCAATATCAGAAGAGTTGTGAAAGATGGATTCCTCACATGCTGACAGCAGAGATGAAAATTCAAATGTTAAAATTTGCCAGCAATTGTTGTCATGCTATGAGAATGAAGGGGAGGAACTTCTTCATAACATTGTAACAGTTGACAAAACATGGCTCATCATTATGATCTAGAAACCAGACATCAGTATGGAATATCACCAAAGTTTAATTTGAAAAAAAAAATCAAAACCTAGGTTTTGGCAAGAAAATTCATGGTTACATTTTTTTGGCACCTAGATATTATTCATATTGGTTTCCTTAAACCTAACATCACTATCAATTCAGAGCAATGCACTGCAAACTCAAAACTTTGAAAGAACGATTAAGCAGAGTTTGAAAAACAAGAATGGAATTTTGCTACAATATGACAATGCTAGCCCTAATATGTTCCAAGTAATAATAAAGTTGGATCTGACTGTCTTACCCCATTCGTCATACAAACCAGGCTTGGTGCCATCACACTTCAGCCTTTTGCCAATCTGTGGGTGTCTTTGTGGGTGTTTGTCTGACTGAAATGAAGAGGTTGAAAGGATTGGTTGAAAAGACAAAGTGAGGGTTTTATTTTGTGATGACTTTAAGAAGCTCGTGCTCATCCATTCTTGACAGAAATGTGTGATGAATAATAGTGATTGGCAATGAGTGAGGAGGTGAGGTCCTCTCCCCAAGAGACCATTCTTCCATCCAACTATCTTAGACACTGCAGTCCACTCTTGAGGAAGTGGATTTTTAAGATGTGTTACAGTCAGGTTTCAGGCCAGGATTCAGTACCAGATAGCTTGGTCATACATGTTGATAATTTTAATGGAGCCAGATTGGAAGTGATACATTCATCTTTGAACAATGGCTTTTGATGCTCTCAACATGGCATCCTTCTGGACTGGCTTTGGGGGTTTGAAATTGGGAGGGAACTATATTGACATAGTTCTATCGCTCTCAGGCTGAGTTCAGTCAGTGTTGGCAGTGGGAGAGACATCATTCTCTAAGGGCCTCCTTTGTAGGGTGCCAGTTCAACATGTTCAATGTCTACATGAAACCATTGGGTGAGTCCATCTGCCAGTTGAGGTCTGGTATCATTGGTGTGCTAATGATACACAATTATATCTTTCAACCTCGGGTTGGCTACGTGTAGGTGTCACAACGCTGTCACAGCACATGTGGACCTGAAAGAAGAGAAACTGACTCCAACTCAATCCTACAAAGATCACGTTGGGACCACTTAGATCTGGGGATCTTCCATTCTTACTTTTGGATGGTCCACAATCTGGGGGTTCTCTTGGACTCACAGCTCTTCTCCATCCAATGCACCATGCCCCTTTCTGGAGTGGGGAATCCTCCACACAGTCATTCATGCCTTTATCATCTCACAGCTTGGCTACTGCAGTGAACTGTACACAGTACTATATTTGAAGACCACTCAAAAGCTTCAGTTGGTTCAGAGGGCCTGTCTTAGCATGCCTGTGTGACACCCTTATTTTGGTTGCCATTTGGTTGCCATTGTGCTTCTGGGTTCATGATTGTGTGTGTGTGTGTGTGTGTGTGAGTGTGTGTTTGCATGTATGTATGTATGTATGTATGTATGTATGGGTAGAGTGGTTAGATGTGTTTGATATATGATGCATATATTTGGCATTAGTCTTCTGGATTTGCCATTTGTTTATTTCTTTGATCATATTTTTATTTATTGTACTTGTGTTTTATTTTTTTATGTTTATTTTATTTATTTATTTATTTATTTCGGCAAGCATGTATTAGATAACAGATATGAGTATAAACATGATTATGAATACATGAAATGGATACGAATAAAAGGGAATATTAGGACAGGGACGGTAGGCACGCTGGTGCGCTTATGCACGCCCCTTAAATACCTCTTAGGAATGGGGTGAGGTCGACAGTAGTGTAGTTGTGAGCCACCAGGAGTTGATCTAGAGTTAGGCAATGCCAGCTGAAATACATAGATAAGTAAAAGAGCTCATTTCAAGAATTATTTGCTTATTTTATTATTAAGATATCCTCACCTATGGAGATGGAAGCACTACAGTATTTTTCATTCAATACTCTCATAGACAAACACCGAACTACAGAATATCTCAGTCTATCAAAAAATATAAAAACAATCTTATTTCCTAAAAGAGTTATATGCTAAGCCAGGGGTCTGCAACCTGTGGCTCCGGAGTCATATGCGGCTCTTTGGGCCCTCTGCCATGGTTCCCTGTTGGGTGATTCCATCACTGACTGGCCCCGCCCCTCACCCTCCCCTCCCAGTCACTCCTTGCCTAGTCTGAGAAGGTAAGGGCAATGGCGGGGGATGGAGAAGCGACTGGGGCGGATTCTCCGGTGCCTCATTCTTGCTGGAGCTTCTTCCAGCCCTTGTTGGTGCTGGGCATGCCTTGGTTGCTTGGGGAGACACGCAACCTGCTCTCTGCCCCGAGACACTGGCCCGACCCAGCCGTGACTGACGCCGGCCTCGCTATCATGAGGGCTGGCGGGGTGGGAATGGGATCCGGGAGGAGGGGATGACAGAAAGGGGGACGGGCCTGCAGCACCCAGCTGCGGCTTTAAAACGTGCACAGGGAACTTTCGCCACCTGGAGGACGCTTTTCAATTAAAGCCATGTGTGTGTGTGTGTGTGTGTATCTCTCTCTGTCTCTGTGTCTCTTCTCTCTCGGAAACCCAGCGAGCTCTCCTTGGGGCTCTTCGCTACTCTTTTTCTTTTTTCTTGGCAACTATTTGGAAATCTGGGCTGGCTGAGGAATGAACGCCCTTGGGGCTCTTCGCTACTCCTTTTCTTTCTTCTTGGCAACTTTTTGTAAATCCAGGCTGGCTGAGGAACGAGCGCAAGTCACGGTGGAGGCTTCCCTTGGTGGGTGCACACAAGCGGGGAGACACTCCTCAAGTGAGTGCCCACCCACCCTGTGTGCGCCTTTTCTGTGCTTTTGCCGAGGTCGGCTGCTAGCTTGAGGTGGGTCTTCCCACTCGTACACACCCACCCAGCCTCACCACAGCCAGCAAGGGGGTCGCGAGAGGAGAAGGAGGGTCGCCAGAGCCTTAGTGCAGGAGCGAAGTGGCCCTGTAAATGCCTTCGTGCCACATTTGTGCTCAAGGCAGCCTTTGCCTCCTGCCGCTTAGGGCTGGAGCTCGCACCCGCCGCGCTCGGTCGAAGAGCTGCTTGGGGGGGGAGGGGACACGGCCAGGCTGATGGCCGGAGCCTTAGTGCAGGAGTGAAGCAGCCCTATATTTGCCTTCAGGCCACATTTGGCTCAAGGCATCCCTCGCCGCCCACCGCTTTGGGCTTGGAGCTGTAAGCCACATCCTGTTGCTAAGGGCGAGTGGGACAGGGTTGTATTGTGGCTCCATGTTGTAATGGGCTCCAGGAGGAGGAGGAGACTTCATCTCCCCCATTGTGAAGCGCGCTAAAGTTCACTGTGCTGCATAAGGCACTGTGAGAGTGCCTCATGGCCTGCTCAACGCATCATATCAGAATCAGAGGTGGGGGAGAGAGTGGGAGAGAGACATACAGAGAGAGAGAGAGACAGATATATATATATATATATATATACAGAGGGGGGGAGAGACATAGAGAGACACAGAGAGAGAGAGAGAGACAGAGAGAAGGGGAGAGAGAGAGGGAGAGAGGGGGAGAGAGAGACACACACACACAGATACAGAGAGAGGGAGAGAGGGAGGGGGAGAGAGAGGGGAGAGAGAGACAGAGAGAGAGATACACAGAGAGATACAGAGAGAGGGGAGAGAGAGGTGGGGAGAGAGGGAGAGAGAGAGACAGAGAGAGATAGAGAGACGGGGGAAAGGGGGAGAGAGAGAGACAGAGAGAGATACACAGTGAGATACAGAGAGTGGGGGAGAGAGGGAGGGGGAGAGAGAGAGAGAGAGAGAGATGTCAAAAGGGTTTTGTGGCTCCCAGTGTTTTTTAACAACCAGTTGTCTGCCCTAATGACCGGCTGGGTAGGTGTGGCTGGGGGGGTGTCATGTGACTGGGTGGGAGTGAGTGACGTCGAGTTGGCCACGCCCACCCAGGTTTTGTGGCTCCCGATGTTTTCTTTTCTGTGAGAAACAGGTCCAAATGGCTCTTTGAGTGTTTAAGGTTGCAGACCCCTGTGCTAAGCAAAAGTGTTACTATGCTCTGAATTAATTCTGGAAAGCTACTAGAAAATTTTAAAATTGTTTTAGTCCACAGTGTCAAGTGTCCATTCCTTTCTACATAAAAACCTATTAATTATTTCAGAATGTCATTATTCACCAAAAGTCTGTAATCATATTACATCCCTGTAGAAAGAACACTCAGTGTCTCTAGCATGTCCTTCAATTTGGTAATGTTGATTTAGCTGTTCTAGCAACTTTAATCAGGCAATATGATATAAAAAAAGAAAAAAGCTGACCTAAAAGCTGACACTAAATGGCAGCAATTGTAAAATCTGTGTACTATGTTTTGTGTATGCGTGCTATTTCCTATTGATTTGTCAATTCTGAAAAACGCCCTTACGCCTTTCTCTCAGATATGGAAATAAGGACATGAACTGAACTACTTTTTAATAGCTTTGGTTTTGTCAATATACTAAGGAGGGTAATGCCCATGGAAGTGGACTCTAATTTATCTGATCATTAAAAGATGATTAGAAAACTGTAGATATAGTTGAATTCTATGTCTGTATCTGGTAAGGCCAATCTACAGATCTGAGTTACTCCAACAAAAGTATACTTAGTAATAATCTTCACTAGCACAGTAATTGATGCAGATATGGTGTTAGGAATAGCCACTTCCTTCCCCCCTTTTAATTTTCTGTCTGATGAAAATGTCTTGAAAATTAGAAAGAATATTTTCTGTCTTAAAAATATTACAGAATTTTGATCCAGAGGGAATTTCTCTTCTTTTTAATTTTTTTCTTTTTAAAAATTAAAAAAAAATCTTTTAAAAAAAGAAAAGAAAAAAAACCCCACATGAACAGACTGCAATACACTGCCTTATATATTAAATGTATCAATAATCACTGGTTTACTGATAAATGCCATATAATATTGTCATATAATACAAAATATTGTCGTAGATACAAAATATTATTGTAAAGTATCATAAAAAGTATCTGTCAACATGATTCATACTGCTTCATCCTTTGATTAGTAGAGAATACAGCCTTTTCCAGGATGAATAATTTACAGATTTACAAAATCCATGCCTTAACTTAATATCTCTTTTCCAATTTCTCAATAAAATATCCCCCTCCCCCCATGTTCAGTGCAACCATATTGCAAAGCTTTGGTAAATAATTCAACATCACATTAATATCTTTAACTTTTAAGAGTTTTCTCGTAAATGTATTTATATACATTAAAATACCATTCCAAAAAAGTACCGGTAGCATATCAGATGAACCACAATTTTTTTTTACACCTCCAATAAAGAAAATCAGATGTTCATCCTTTCAAATAGATAGTTTGTGGGAGTCCAAAACATTATAAATATAATTTTTAATGAAGTTTAATCTCAAATCTGTTGATACCCTAGTCTTAAAAAATGTAAAGTCATTCATATTTTTTTATTTCTTGAATTTGTCATCCCAATTAATGTGAAGCCATCTTAAGAGCCCTGAATTTGCTGCACTTTTACAAGAAAAGTTCCAAATAATTGACACTTTAATATTTCTGTCAGTTTACCCAAGTTTTCTGTGCCAGTTCTGTACCTTACTGCTGTGTACTTTATGTGTATTATTCTTCAAATGTATGTGGAAATTGCAGCTGTTGTTGCAAGAACTAGGTTGCTGACTGGTATAAAGTACAGGGCTCATATACTGTAATACCTGGTACTGGATTGGTTGCCAATCACTTACTGAGTGCAATTTAAGGTGTTGGCACTGAAAATTAAACTGTTAAAAAGATAAGGTACTGACCATTAACAGGACAGCTTCTCTTATGAATATGTCTGGCTGTTAAGATCAGCCGAAGAGCCCCTTCTAAAGATGGCTTGATATCAGAGACCCAACTTTCTGGCATAGAAGAGATCCCCTTTTCCTGTGCTGTTTGGCCAATATTCTCACTATTTACAAAATCTGTAGAGATACAACCCTTTCATAGAACCTAGAGCAGATGACCATTTAGATGGCCATCCCAGCAGAGAACATTTAGATGGCTGTCTAATTTTCTCTTGAACTCATCCAATGAAAAGGAACGCCTCTGTTTTTATTATTAGAAAGTCTCTACTAACATCCAATCCAAATCTGCCTTCTTTAATTTAAATCCAATATTTCCATGTTTTGTATTCTGGAATAAGACAGAACGGGTCTGTTCTTATATACTTTTAAGTATTAAAAAGGATCATAAGATACATTTATTTCTCAGATTTACGCCCTGCTTTTCTTTCAGGATAGTATACATGGTGTTCTGTCTTCTGTTTTTCCACATTAAACATCAACCCTGTGTGGATGGTTAGACTGAGAGAATGACTGTGATAAAGTCATCCTGAAATCTTCCATGGCTGTGAATGGACTCTTAATTTATTGAATTTCTGAGTGGTTTAAAGATAATGAAGGTAGCAAAGGCAACTAATTCATGGCCTGCAAGTATAGGGCTACCATATCTGCAAAAGAAATGGATAGCCACTAGATGGAAGCAAGGAATTACCGTAAAATTATCTGTATCATCTTGTTATGTTTTGATGGGCTATCTGTAGTTAGGTGGATCTGTTTTCCACCCTTTTTGAAGCTTGGGACATTTGTTCTCCTGCAACCATCTGGCACTTCACTAGTTCTGTCTTTCCAGGAATTCTCAAAAAGAACCAAACCATCAGCTAATTCCTTTGACAGCCATGGATGGAATTCATTTGGTGATAAAGATTTAAACTTATTCAAAGAAAAGAGGTATCTCTCGATTTTGCTTCCATGCATTTCAAACTTCAATTTTTCTTATTTATCTCGCCATTCACAATGTCCTAGTGGAACACACAAGGTTTTTGTTGTTGTTGTAGAAAGAAACAAAGGAGTTTTCCTTGTATTGCTTGTGAGCATTTTGCTTTCTTTGCTGATATATTATTTTTTCTCTCCCCCCCCCAAATTATAACATTTAGCAAATTCTGGCATCATCTAAATGGTTTGTTTTGTTTTTATCATCAAAATTACCAGATATCTCTCTCTCCTGCATGCACACATACACATACACATACATACACACACACACACACACACACACACACACATCAACGGAATTACTTTTTCCTGGCACTTGAAAGCTATTAGTGTAGGAGCTAGTTACATTTCCAGCAAGGAAGTTCTCCAAATGAGATGCCACTATAGAGAAGGTTCTATCTCCAAGTGCCACCTACTTGACTTCAGAAAATAAAGATACCCACTGTTGAGCCTCCAGTAATGATCAACTGCATTTTGCTGTAGGCTAAGGCCTTCCTATTTTCTCAAAGCTTTTTTATCTAAGATACTTTATTTTGATGAGATTTTTATTCTGCTCTTTTAAGGTTTTGCATCCTGCTGCTTTTGGTCTTTAGAATTTTTATTTTGAAAGGTGCTTTTTATTGTATCTTTGATATCATAAAGCCACACAATAAATTTATTTAAAGGAGGGATGCATATATTTGTTACTTCTTTTTTGAAATCCTGTGCCTGTGCTTTCTAGGATGCACATAAGGAGCAGTAACTAGAATCTTACCTGGGATTCATTTAGAGTTAGTGTCATTTAGGATTGGTCAGGATTATGTTCATGCAAGAAATAACATGAGAAAGTTCTACAGGACCTGGGAGAGCTCCCTGGGAGACTGGTTTAAGAATGATTTACCAATTGGAACATGATGGACACATATGTGTGTGCACATACCAATTCCCAATGTGCTAAACCAGTTTTCAAGAGTTTTTGCCAATGGGATTTTAGTGCTATTCAGAACAGCTTCTTTTTAAATGACTTCCATAGCTACACCATTTATAGTAATTTATAGTAACCTGATTATAGTAATTAAAAAAAACTTTAATTACCTAAAAAAGGATAATGTCTCTGCAGTATGGGCAGGTCTTTTTCTTATTTATTTAGGAACTTTAATCTTCAGTTGCATTTTGGAGCTTGTGAATTATACAACAGCAAGTAGTATATCGGGCAGTGATTTTACTAATGGGATTTTTTTTAAAAAAAAAATTGCGATCAGAATTGTTTTAAAATAGTAAATAAAACGATCAGTAATTGTATTAACATATTGATTTTTATTTAAATTATTTCAGTTGTTTGGAAGTACCTGAAGCCTTAATATGCAGGGGACTTATTTTTAAACTATTTGGATTTAGTTTTTTTGCAATTTAAATTCAATACTCCCCCATCCCAGCAAAGTAAGTGATTTATATTTATCCACTCATGAATTAAGGATTGGTATAAATTATCCCAGAATACTTAAGTTGATTGACTAAACATTCTGATACCACCTGCAAAATAATAAGTGGCATCTCCTGCAGTGGGCTGTGAACATCTACCGTAGGAAATGGCAGTGTGAAAGAGAGATATTTGTGACCTGAGGTCAAGTGGATCTCATAGCAATCTTCTTCCCAAGTAATTCCACTATTTGTTATTTCTGCAGCACAGACATGGCCCGGATAGTTTATAGATCTTACCTATCATACAATTAGTAAGTGACATCTTTCCTCAAAGTTGCTCTGTGCTATCTGCTGTGGAAGGATAGCTGGATGCAACAAGTTGCCTTTTTAAATTATTATTGGAAAAAATATTCATATGTGGAATTTTTGTTGGCCTAGAGTTGCTAGTTACAGTTATTTCAAGGACAAAGGAGGGGCTATGCTGTAATTGCATCAATTCCTTTGGTCACTAGAATTGATAGTTATAGTTTGCCAGTTTATTATCCCAAAATTTAGAGAACAATTTCTGAGGGAGATAGGCAGTTAAAAATATGAAATGTAAATAATAT
>QLTV01001682.1:4547018-4571002 GCA_003457575.1 Thermophis baileyi
CCTTCCCTCTCCTGTACTGTCCTGTACTGTACTGTACTGTTCTGCTCTGCTCTGCTCTGCTCTGCTCTGCTCTATTCTATTCTATTCTATTCTATTCTATTCTATTCTATTCTATTCGATCCTATCCTATCCTATCCTATCCTATCCTATCCTATCCTATCCTAGGCATGAAACCTGGCTATTTAACTTTGGTCCAGTCACTTTCTTCCAACCCAACGCACCTCACAAGCTTATTGTGAGGAAAATGGGAGGAGAAAGGATTATTACATGTATCTTCACTGCTTTGAGTTAGTTATAAAAGTAATAAAGGCACTATTTAAAAAAATAAAATCATATATCTAAAAATAAGTAATTTAGAAAGTTGTGATATTTTGATGTAGAACAGTTATTATGGCTTTCATCCAATCTATTAAAATTTAAAGTTACGAATAATTATATGCCTCTGCCCTTGGCTTGGATGCTTTTGTCTGATATAGTTTATGATATTAGTGTAGCAGTCATTACTTGGTAGGGAGAAGTGCTGAAACTCTTTGTAGTTGTTTACTTTATAAATCCATTTAGGGAAGTGCAGTACAATCTCAGCCATATGAAAGCTCTGCTCATGCCACAGGACCTTACCATGTTCTCCAAGTCCTTTACCCCAGGGATGATATCAGAACGGAAGAATCCCCCTTACCTACATCACCAATTCTGATAGAAGACATATGGTTTAGATATAAGTTCATCCTAACACTGAAACACAATTTTTCACTGGCTAAATTTAAACAAATGTTATACGTAAAGTCCTCTGTCACAACATAATTTGTAACATTTTATTGTTTACTCCCTCTTTATAGACCTTCAGATGGTGATCAACTACAATTCCCATCGCCTCACATCATCACAGCCTTTGAGCAAGGGCTGCTAGGAACTGAAATGCAAAGGTATCTGCAGCATCAGAGATCCTCACTCTGTAGCTTTAAATACCTGATAGCACATTTAAAAATATATAGGAACTACATGTAAGTTTAACGGAACTAAACATCATTAAAATATGTTTACGAACATAAAAAATGAAATATTAAGGTGGAGATAGGCATACAGTTAATACAATTAATCTGTGTGCCAGAAATAACTGCATATCTAAATAACTATGTGGAATATTGTAAGCATGATAGAAAAAAAGCAAATATTTAGCAATACTATAATACAGTTCAAAACTTACTGTGTAATACCTCAGAAAATAATGCCCACAGTTGTAGGAAGCTCGAATGATAATCATTCCAGTATTTATATCCCAGTTTGGCTCACAGCTGCCAGTCTGAAGAAAAGTAGAGTACCTTTTACTGTAATGCTACTAAAACTGCTGAAACTTCGCAACAGAGAAAATATTTAAATTTTTAGAAATTGTTAATTTTTTAATAAACAAACAAAGAAAAAAGTCATGGAAATAGAGACTGACACTATAGTGACTTGCAGAGTGTGCCATATGTTTCAGCTTATGCCCACAGAAGACCCAAACTATGTATGTATCAAATGTAAACTACTTGAATTACTAGAAGAAAAAGTAAAGGGTGTAGACCAGTGATGGCTAATCTTTTTGGGGGAGTGTGTGGGGGGTCACGTGTGCCCACATCCATAATTCAATGCGCCCTGCCCCCCGTGCATGCGACCCCCCCCGCGCTCCCCTGCTTTTGGCACGCGATGGCATGGTGGGCCCATTTTTCACCCTCCCCAGGCTCCAGAGGCTTTCTAGGAGCCTGGGGAGGGCGAAAACGGCCTTCCCCACCCCCCGGAGGCCCTCTGGAGGCTGAAAACGGCCCATTTGCCAACTTTCGGTGGGACAGGAAGGCCCGGTTTTCACTCTCCCCAGCCTCCAGAGGCTATCCTGGAGGCTGGGGAGGGCGAAAACGGCCTCTCCACCCCCCCAGAGGCCCTCCGGAGGCCAGAAACACCCTCCCAGAGCCTCCACACGAGCCCTTTACTTACCTCAAAACGGGCTGCTGGAGACTCCTGGGAGGGGAAGGGGGCATGGCCAGCCAAAAATCAGCTGGCCAGCATGTGCATGCGCGCTGGAGCTGATCTACGGCAATGGCTCCCGTGCTGGCAGATATGGCTCCGCGTGCCACCTGTGGCACACATGTCATAGGTTCGCCATCACAGGTCTAGACTCTAGAGGCAACTTTAGCCACTTTGAAACTCAATGAACAAAGCGAGAAATCCCAACCTAAACAAGAAGACTACACCAAAATAAAACACAATAGGGAGCAAACAGCTTCTTAAAAAATAATGACTCCATATATGATACACCCAAATAGAACACAATAGGGAACAAACAGCTTCCGTAAAAAATAACCCTACATATGCACCTAAAGAGCAAGACCGATGGAAACATCACTTTTAGAAGAAAACAATAACCAAGAGCAAAGCCCCTACTATCTATCCTAGCCCACTCCAATGAAGCCCCTCTGGAACTGAACAATCACTTTCATAGCTTCCCTCTGGAAGAAAATATACAGACATTCACAAAAGAGCATCAATAGTTTCTAAAAAAGATACACAACCCAGCATTCCTGCAACAGGAAGAAAAGTATTCCAGAATTCCCTAGGAAAGAAGACGAATATTGGTGATAGGAGATTCAATTCTTAGGGGAACAGAAACTACAGCCTGCAGACTAGGCAGTCAATCTAGAGAGGTATATAGTCTCCCTGCAGCAAAAATCAAAGATTTAACTGAGTACCTTATTAAAATAATCAACCCCATGGATTACTACCCCTTTCTCCTACATGTGGGGATCAATGACACAACAATGAATTTGAAAACAAGAGATTACGAACAACTAAGGAAGAAAACTAGGGAAGAAAAAAAATTAGGAACACAAGTGGTGTTTTCATCTGTACTTCCAACAGAAGGCCAACATCCAATGAGGGACAAAGGATTTTACAAACGAACCACTGGCTTAAAAACTGCTGCCGTCAACAGAACTACGGCTTCCTAGACCATCGTCTGCATTACCTATATGAAGGGGTACTGGCAAAGGATGGAGTGAACTTCACAAGAACTGGAAAGAATATATTCGGAAAACGACTGGTTCATCTTATCAAAAGGGCTTTAAACTAAAATTGAGGGAGGAGGGCCCCCAATCTTCATGACCTTTAGAACCTAATCCCAAGCAAAAACCACTAGATAACCAATCACATAAGGAGGAAGGTAGTAAAGAGAAAAAAGAAATAATAAAAAAAGAAAAACATAATGAAGTAGAGAGTGATGGAAAGGATGGAAATCCCAGTTACAAAGTAGGAGATATAAGAAACATACCCAAGACCCATAAAGGTCTCAAATGCCTATACACTGATGCTCAAAGTTTAGGGAACACCCAGGATGAACTTGATTAGTACCTGAAGGCAAGTATGATATAGTTGCCATTACTGAAACTTGATGGGATGAAACTCATGACTGGAATGTACTGATGGAAGGTTATACCTAACAAAAGAGGAGGTGGAGTTGCATTATATATAAAAGATCACTATATCTCTACAGAAATACACAAAATCAAGGATGAGAACCTCCTAGAATCCATACAGGTCAATATGAAAAGGAAAAAGAATGACATTGCTATAGGTGTATACTACAGGCCACCCAACCAAGCAGAAGAAATAGATGAACTCTTTGCTAATCAATTAACAAATGTATGTAGGAAACATACCACAGTAGTAATGGGAGACTTTAACTACCCTGACATCAACTGGGAGACAAACTCTGCAGCAAGTGGGAGATTGAACAGATTCCTAACCAACTTAGCTCACAACTTCGTCATCCATAAGGTAGAGGAGGGAACTAGAGGAAAAATTATACTGGACCTAATTCTTACTAATAGAGAAGAAGTGATAGAGCAAGTTGAAGTTGCCAGAATCTTGGGCAAGAGTGACGACATCATACTGGAATTCAATATAATGCAAACACAAGCAGTAGAATATAATCCAACCAGTGTCTTAAACTTTAAAAGAGCTGATTTTAACAAACTCAGAGACAGCCTAAGCAAAATTTCATGGATAAAAATCCTAAAGGGGAAAACAACTCAAGAAGAATGGGAAACACTGAAAAATATGATCATAAAAGCCCAGTCCAACACAATACCACTGAAAAAGAAAACCAAGAAATCCAAGAAGAAACTAGCATGGTTGCACAAAGATCTCTCTGATAAACTGAAAGACAAAAAGGATAAGTACAAAAAATGGAAAGAGGGATATATAACTAAGGCAGAATATCAACAGATAGCCCAAATCTGCAAAGATGAAGCCAGGAAAGCAAAGGCTCAGAATGAACAAAGACTTGCAACAAAAGTCAAATATAATTTAAAAAAAGTTTCTTTCAACATATAAATAACAAGAAAAAAGTCAAGGAAACAATCGGTCCACTAAAGAGAGAAGATGGTAAGGAAGTAATGAGGAGTAGAGAGAAAGCAGAGCTGCTTAACTCATTCTTTGCATCAGTCTTCTTCACACAAAAAGAAACTATAGCTCAACCTACCAAAAACATAACTGTAAAAGACAGACTAGAAATAAAAATTAAAACAAGCAGAAAAATGGTATGAGAACACCTGTCTGCCCTTGATAAATATAATGGACCTGATGGATTACATCCCAGAGTTCTGAAGGAACTGGCAGGTTATCTCAGAACCATTGTATCATATCTTTAAAAAAATCTTGGAGCACTGGGAAGCTACCAGAGGATTGGAAAAGAGCTGATGTGGTTCCCATCTTCAAAAAGAAAAAAAGAAAAAGAAAAAAAAAGGGGGGGGTGGAAACAGACCTAGGAAATTACAGACCAATCAGGCTAACATCAATACCTGGCAAATAATCAAAAAACAGATCTGTGAACATCTAGAAACAAATAAAGTTATAACTAGTAGCCAGCATGGGGTTGTTAAAAACAAATCCTGCCAAATCAATCTTATTTCATTCTTTGACAATGTGACTAAATTAGTCAACTAGCGAAATCTGTGCACATAGTATATTCAGACATTTAGACATTTGACAAAGTAGACCACAACCTACTTCTCGATAAGCTAGAAAAATGTGGGATAGACAGCATCACTACCAGATGGATTTGTAACTGGCTGACAAACATATTCAAAGAGTAGTCCTTAATGGTACTACATCTACATGGAGAGAAGTAAGCAGGTTCCGTCTTAGGCCTAGTATTCTTTAATATCTTCATAAATGACTTAGATGAGGGAATAGAAGGGGAACTCATCAAATTTGCAGATGACAATAAGCTGGCAGGAATAGCCAACACCCCAGAAGACAAGCTCAGGATCCAAAAAGATCTTGACAGATTTGAACAATGGGCCCTATATAACAAAATGAAATTTAATGTGGGAAAAAAGCAAGGTTTCATACCTGGGCCGGAAAAACCAAAGGTACAAGTACAGATTAGGCGAGACCTGGATCAAAAACAGTAACTGTGAGAGGGACCTTGGAGTCCTAGTGGACAATCACTTAAACATGAGTCAGCAGTGTGTGGCAGCAGCCAAAAAAACTAATACAATCCTTTGTTGTATAAACAGAGGCATAGAATCAAAATCACATGAAGTATTAGTACCGCTTTATAAAGCCTTAGTAAGACCACAAAACTGGAATACTGCATCCAGTTTTGGTCACATTATAAAAAAGATGTTGAGATGTTGGAAAAAGTGCAAAGAAGAGCAACTAAGGTGATTAAAGGCCTGGAGACTAAAACATATGAAGAATGGTTGTAGGATTTGGGTTTGGCTAGTCTAGAGAAAAGGATTAGAGGGGACATGATAGCAGTATTTCAGTATTTAAGAGACTGCCACATAGAGGATGGGGTCAATTTATTTTCCAAAGCACCAGCTGACAGGACGAGAAACAATGGATGGAAACTAATCAAGGATAGAAGCAACCTGGAATTAAGGAGAAACTTCCTAACAGTGAGGACAATTAACCAGTGTTTTAATTCAGAAGTTGTGGGTGCTTCATCACTGGAGGTTAAGAAGAGACTGGACAGTCACTGTCTGAAATGGTATAGGACTGTGATGGTGAACCTAAGGCACGTGTGCCTGAAGTGGCATGCAGAGCCATCTCTCCGGGCACGCGAGCCATCACCCGTTGCTCTTCTGGGTTCCGGTGCACCAGCCAGCTGGTCTTCATGCGCATGGGAGTGCCAGAAACTGAAAGAGCAGCCGCCTAGTGCGCATGCCACCATCGGGGAGGTGAGCTGCCCCAGGAGGGCCAGAGGAGAGCGTAGCTCCTCATGCATGGAGACGCCTCCGAGGAGTAAGAGGCGCACCAGCCAGGAAGTGGGAAGGCACCAAGGGGTGAGGCGCCCTGGCCGGGAAGCAAGAAGGCGCTGCCGAGGGGTAAGAGGCGCCCTGGCCGGGAAGCAGCTGGGAAGGGGGGGCTGCGCTGGCTTGTTCATGGTGGTGGGCTGGGGGGGGGCGCTTCATCCCGGTCAGAGTTGGGGCGAAGCTCTCCCGCCTGCTGGCCCCCCAACCCGAGCCCTGGGAACGCTGATGCCCCTTCCCTCCGAGGCCGGGAAGGGGCTCCGGCTTTCCAGCGAAGGGAGGCAGCATTCCCTGCCCAACTTTCTCTCCCTGTCCGGGGCTGTGGAACCGGGTCATCGGTGGGGATGTCCCGCCACCCCGATGGGGACCAGGGAGGCAGGCAGGGAAGCGCGAGGACCCCCAAAAGACCAGGCGGACCTGGTCTTCGTGCATGCATGTGCACCAGAAACCGGAAGATCAGGTGGCCGGCGTGTGTAGCTTCCAGTATGTGGGTGCATTCCCGTTTCAGTACTTGGTGCCAAAAAGGTTCGCCAACACTGGTATAGGATCTCCTGCTTGAGCAGGGGGCTGGACTAGAAGACCTCCAAAGTCCCTTCCAGCTCTATTCTGATTCTGAAGAAAAGTAGAGTACCTTTGACTTTAATGCTACTAAAACTGTTGAAACTTTCAACTGGCTTTTGACAATCTTGAATATTGGAATTATCTAAGAACATTAGCAACTTTAATGTAACTCCTATGTCCCAGTCCAAGTTTCTATTTCCAAAGCAGATTAACATAGAATAAAAAGATCAACGAAGCATTCAAAATAGAATATTGTAATAATTTAAAAAGTGAATAAAAATAAATCAATGCCAATTTTCTTTTTAGATTTCCAAATTCTTGAACATATTTTCTTGAAGCTATCACATTGAAACCAGAACTTTTCATTAAAAACTGTGCACCCCAAAATTAAAATGGATTTTACTATTAAATAAGCAAGATGATACTGCAGAACTTGGAAATCCATTCATCTTTTTAACTTATTTCTCGGTTTTGTGTACAGTAGAGTCATCATCAGATTCTATTTCTAATACACAGTACACTCCCCCCCCTTTGAAATTTTTGCACCAAAGTTCAAAGATGTCTGGAAATGCAAATTTTTTAAATCAATTTCTGTGCTCACAGAGTAGAAGATCATAATGTTGCTCGCTTTTGGTTTAGCTTGTATTATGAACTCAATCATCATAGTTTTTAAACTTATTTTTAACTGTGTTATATAAGCCTTATTCAATAAACCATGATTAAAACATACTATGCTTAGCGCAGTATATGATCTCTGTTTGGAGGTCAACACAAGGGAGGAGGGGGAAAAAGATGGCAATAGGACCTCTTGTAAGGAATGCCTATGTATGTTTTCCTGTATATATCCATACGATTTTAATAAAAAGGTAGAGTACAACTATTAATAGTGTAACACTGAACATCTATATTGCCTGCACTTTATCTGGGAAAGAAATGCCCCAGAAATTATCAGTATGACTTTGCAAAAACCTCCTAAATGCAGAATGGCATTACAAAATCAGTACACTCCATAAAGAGCCTATAATGCAGTAATTATATTTGAAAGACATATTTCAGAAACAAAAATAATTCTAGCACAGGTTTGCCTCAACTTGTGTTTCTATTATTTATCTAAGCAAGTCCATTAAAATGGGTTAAATGCAAGTGAAGTGATTAAAAATTGTAACTGTATGGTCCTTAAAAAATCAATTTCAAGCAAAGGGCAGCTTACTACTTATTTAAAGTACTTTTATACTGTCTTGTAAAAGTTTTCTAGGCAAATCCTCTGCAACTGTGTCTCTCTCTGTGTGTGTATACACATACACAACACATATATTAAAGAGCTGAAATAATTATTGCAGAAATTACATAAAGAGATAGCAAAAACATAAATCTATATACTAATTGGGAAATGATTATGTACTATTCAAAAGTAAAATTATGTACTTTACAAAATATAATTATAGAAAATTAACAAATATTCATTTGAAGAAAACCTTTACATTTATTAGCCAATTTTTTACCAATACAAAACAACAGAGTAATATTTTCTAAGGTTATCAGTTGTTCAGAATCTGTGGCTTCCCCTGTATTGCCCAATTAAAAGTTGTGATAAACAAAACTCAACATGCCTACAGTTGCTGGAAGCTTTACTATCACAGAATGCCACAAGCTGCTCCTATTTTAAACATCAGCAGAAAGTCCAAGATTATAAAATATATTACTGCCATATTACTCTCATCCTTTACTCATAATTATTGCATTGTTACTAATTGCACAATTAATTCATCCAGGTTTCCCGCACAATTTATTGATCAAATACAGGTCATAAACTTTCAAAAATGTTTGTGCAAGGCACCTTTCCCTACTGCAGCCCCAAAAGACAGTGGGCTGGATCCAATCTTTGGAGATGAAATTAATGAAATTATTTGAAAGATGGCCAAGCATGCTTTGTGTTAACCAGAGTACTTAGTGAGAATGTAAGTAGCATCATCTCAACCTGTCCATACAGCTCTTCAATTTGTAGCTTATCTAAAGATGAGCATAGTATCCGAAACATTTCTGGTAAGGTTGAACTAAACTTACATTTAGTCCCTTGTTCATTCCAAAACTGAACCCAGTTCAATTAAGAGGTTTACACATCTTATTAACTACTACAGTGATTTATTTGGGATAATATGTATTATGTCAAACAAAGTATTCTAATTTATAAACCATGGAATACCACTTAAGGAAATATGCCATAGCTTCTTTAACACATGAACCATTATTACTCCCTCGTAGCTGCTGTTAAATGGCCTACTGCCTTTGAAGTTGATGGCTATATGATCTAATTATCAAATGGTTAATGGCTAACAAATTCATATGTGACCACACTCACAAAAAACTTTAAATGTTCTCATTCAGGTTATGCATATGTAAAGTATATTAAACTTTTAGCTTTCTATTAAGTATTATGAAGGGCATCATCAACTCAATGTATAGTTGAAACTGAAAACAAACCATAAGGTTACATCTAACATCATGAATCTAAATATATCTGCTATGTCATTAAGTTTTGCATGTACTGCAAATAGTTTGATACAATCTGGCAAAAATTATACAGTATGTGTATGATACTTTATTCACAATTATATGAAATATCACTTATTTATTTTGCATGAATTTTAGCAATATATTTAGAATCCAAATTTTAGTTTGATTGTTAATTGATCTGAGTATTTAATTCAAAATATAGTACAAGTATAGTGTCTTTGTAAACTGTACATTTATAAATAAAAAGTTATAAAAAAACTTTATTGCAATTCCAACACAGACAAAATTTCAAACATATCAAACATTGGATAACAAAGATAAATCTTATTTTCACTTTGTGTTAATTTAATTTCTAACCTAAGGTTAGAATTACAGAAGTTTCTGGTGCTCATAAAATCTTATGAACAACAAAAAAAAAGGCATTATAAACTTCAATTAAAACCTAACATTAAGACACATAAAATAAACACAGGTAAGAAAAGAATCTTACAATCAAGTAAGTAAACATACATATTGATTTTACAGAGTACACCCTGCTCACTCAAGTTATGCCTGGGATGCTAATATGATACATCTTTCTTCTACTTTGGTACACTAGCAAGATATTTCTCTGGTAGTGCTTGCACAAGACGCTTTCCAGGATTTGCTAAATTGTTCCAACTGCTTATGCTCAAGCAATACAACCATTAACTAACCCCACTGGCTCAGTTCACACAATACATTCAATTAAAACATGGTCGGCTGGTTTGTGGTCAGCTATGGTTCTAACACCTCAGCATGTCTATTATGAAGTCACTCAAGAACTCGCCCTCTCCTTTTAATTTTACCCAGCCACCCTAAATATGTTAACTTTGTAGCAATGACCTCCATTTATTGCAGCGATATTTTCTTTCAGCTAGATAGAATCCGAGGGCTCTTCCCATTGTTAGAATGGTGCATGTACAGTTATTTTTCTCTCCTTCCCTACTGGCCCCCCTCCCCAAACCTCGCAGCCCTTACTGCCCTGTTGCATCAACTTCCTGTCCAAGCTCCTCGCTTTGGGATGATGGTGAGAATTCTTGGTCTCTCACACCCCTTTCCCTCCTCCGGTATGTCAGCTTCCTGTGCAAAAATCCCGTACGCCAGGCTAAAGATGCCTGTGTGTTGCCGCTGCCCTTGGTGCATCCACTTCCTGTGCAAAGCCCCCTTGCATTGGGGCGATTGTTCTTTTTTTTTTTTAATTATTATTATTCCTGCCTTTGGTGCATCAACTTCCTGTACGGATTCTTTTGCAAATGGGTGAAGAGCACGTTTGCGAGGACACTACCAGCTTGTTCGCTGCTGCTGTTGTTGTTCTTTTCCTATTGCCCTGGTGCATTCGCTTCCTGTGCAGAATCCTTTACATTGGGGCGGGGGTGGGGGGGCGAGCGAGCGAGGATGCTCGGCTGCATTTCTCCACATTCCTTAGTGTATCCGCTTCCTGCGCAGAGCCACTTGCAATGGGGGGGGGAAAGATGCTCGCACTTCTGGTTTCCTCTGGCTGCCGCTGCTCCCACCGCCTGCCCCAGTGCATGAGCCCTGCTTCGTTTCCTCCCTCCCTCCTCTGCCTGCCCCGGTGCGTGATCTTTTCCTGCCACCGCTGCTACCGCTGCTCTGCGAGAGTTTGCTGCCCTACTTCACTCTACTTTAGTTTCACTCACTTTACATCCGGGTTTTTTCCCTAGGCAATGGGTGCCGCACCACAGCCCGTTCCTTAGGCAAAGGGAAATAAATTCGCTGCACCGACACGTCAAGTAGTCCCTCTGGAGAAGCCTTGAGGCGCCCCCTCCTCTCCCCGAGCAGGCCGGCCACCCCCTCCTCCTTCATTCATAGGGAGATAAGGTGGGGAGCCCCGGTTGAAGGGGAGGCCTCCTCCTCCTCCGCTTTTGTCCCCAAAACCTCGGCTCCTTCTTCGCTTCGGAGAGCGGCCGAAGTAAGCCGCGTTTATGTGCGAGAGAGTTGTGTCGGGGGCGCGCGGGCAAGCGAGGGAGTCAGGAGCGCGCGCCGCTGGCAGGCCAGGCAAAAGCAAAGCAAAGCAAAGCAAAGCAAAAAAAAAAAAAAATCAAAAAAAAAAATCGGAGGGCCGGTGGCGGAGGGATTCAGGCGTGCGGGTGCTGAGGCCGGGCCGGGTGAATGGGATTGAAGAAGAGTTCAGCTTCTCGGCTTGTTTTTGTGTCACAGTTTCTCTTCTTCTGCGCCTCTTCTGCTTCGTTCCTTTCTTCCTGCCTGTCCCCTCCTCCCCTCTGCAGGAGGAGCCCCCCTGGGAAAGGGGAAGGAAAAGGACCCCTCAGAGGAGAGAGAGAGAAGAGAAAAGCAGGAGGAGGAGGAGGAGGAGGAGGGAGCAACCAACCAACCATCTTCCACTCCCAGCTTAGATTAAAGAAAGTGAGAGGAGGAGGAGAGAGAGAGAGGAGCCAAGAAGAGGGGGACAGGGAGGCCCAGAGGAGCAGCTGCACCGCCTTCTCCCTATGAAGAGGACTCCTTTCCCCCTCAAAGAGAGGTCCTGCCAGGGGGACCCCAGCCAGACCACCTCGGCGGCAACATCACCACCACCAGCAGGGTGTAGTATCCCACCTTTTGGATATTCTCTCTCCCCCTCCCCTCTTTCCCCTTTCTTTCTCTCCCCCTCTCTTCCCTCCCCCCCCCGGGTCCTCTGTTGCCTGCCTCGGGAGTTTCGGGGGGTGGGTGGGGGAGAAACAGAGAAAAAGGGTGGATGGTGTGTGGGTGCGCGCTGGGAGGAGGGAGTCCACCATGGAAGACTCCGGAGCCAACTTGGAGATGAGGAACCACAACTTCAGGGTAATTCACCCGTCCCCCCCCCTCTCTCCCTCACCCGGAGGTATAACGCCTAGGGATGCGGGAAGGGGGCATGTCCTTTCTCTGTCACCTGTGAGGATTGAAGTAAGTTTCTGTGAGAGGAGGAGGAGGTGGTGGTGGAGCGGGAGGGGTTAGGTGACACATTGGAGAGAGTGTGTGTGTTGGGGGGGGGAGAAATGACACATTTTGCAAAGAGAGGGGAAGAGAAGAGGACGATTTTCCCCACTCCTCCCCAGGATGATCTTTTTTCTAGGCCGTTTTTCCGTGGGGTTCATTTTCTTCTTCCCTGATGCTGCCGCCGAGGAAGTTTTATTACCTTGAAGATGCTCCTGCTTTGATGATCGAGGCTTCGTAGTAAAGCTGCTGCGGCGGCGGTTTTTCCTCTCCTCCCTTATTTTTTTTTCTCTCCCCCCCCCCTTTGCCTTTTAATTTGTCTTGGTAGCCCGAGTAGTGCTGGGAAAATTCCGTTTCTTCAGCAACTTGTTATTCTGAAGTCTCTCTTGCCCCCCTCACCCTGGGGCAGCCCATTTTGCATGGATACAAAGCTCAGTGCAAGGACACCTTTGGGATTTCACACTCCTGCTCTGGCACATGTTTGCAGTGACTGGAGATGTGTACCTTCTTCTCTCTTCTCCCTCTCTTTTCCTCCCATTTCTCTGTGTTAGGTACAAAGAGTAGGGGGTGTATGTGGGACTGCCATTTGGTCTGGTTGTTTTGTGCATGTGTATCTTGTTACTTTTCTATGTGTTTGTTTCTTTGTTATTCCGAGCTTACTACAGATGGGATTCTGTCCCTCCCCCACTTTACATGTCTGCAGTTCAGTTGTTAGTTTCAGGATTAAACAATTGATACTTTTTGTTGTGGATATAAAAATGAATTAGATCAACACAATTAAACCAAGTGACAGAAAATGAGGTTTTATGATCAGTATGTATTTATCTGTGATGCTTTTGGGATACTGTAATGAAGAGGTTTGCTAGTGACAAGGATGTTCTGAAAGGTGTGAGGATGTCATTCCATTTAAATTGCAGGTTATAAGTCCTTATTTTAAATGACACATTTATGTGGAGAATAAATTGTTAGTAAAATTAGTGAAAACAACTCCCAAATAAATGTGCTGTTGCCATTTACTGTGTCATGTTTGTAATAAACTTCTCTAAGTAATGATTCGTACACTTTGATGAATTAATACTTAGTGAAATCTATGTTCTTGATTATGGTACAGAGATCTTGGCTGTTGAGATTGAGTTTTTCAGATATATTTTCAATAAGGATGTTATCTTAAAAAGTTAAGACTCTTTCATACAAAACATAGTATAAATATGAGGTAGGATATTCTAAACATAATGATAAAGTTATGTGTTTTTCCACTGAATAACATTAGATTTGAAATTAGTAAACCTAGGCATGCAAATCAGAATAAATTATTTATTATTATAGTACAGTATTCAGGAAAAGTGCAGTTCCAGCTCATTATTGTTGAAATACTATTATTCTGTAACACTAAAGAGTAGCAATAGCTTTAGGGCAAGCATTATTAACAATTTTCAAAATACATATGATTCTGTAATATCACATTCCAGTATGTTGCCATACGTACTGTCCAGTCTTAAACAAATGTCTATTGTATTTTTGGAATTTCAACCTTTTTGAAATAAAAAGTTTGACACCAGGTTTTATAGAAAGAGAATAAGAGTTTTAGGAACTCACTTTCATAGAACTGCTTGCATTTTATTTATCATTTCCTTTGGCAGAACTTGTCTGGTTTCACTTTCTATTTCTTTCCTTTTTCCTTTTTTCTTTTCTAATGGCCTAAGTATAGTGACCACTACAATCTGAGTATATTAGTGAATATTAAATGTTCTTTTCATATGGAAAGTAAGATGAAATGGGATTGAAAGTCTTGTTTAACATGCTGGTATTTCAGGGGAAACTGAAGTTAGCTGTCATAAACACTAGTGATCTTGCTAAACATGTGAGGAACTTTGCAAATCTCTAACTTTGAATATATTTTAAATGTATTTTTAAAAATACTTTTCACAAAATATTGTCTTACTACATAAATGGTTACTAAGAATTTTAAGTAAAAACACTATTTATTTTTACACATTCTAAGAATTTCCTCACAATTCTAATTCTTACTATGGATTTGAGTAATGTAAGTTGGTCAGAAACTTTGGAAAGTATTATCTCTAAAGTAATAAAATACATTGTAGCAGCATATATAATTGTTCTTAAATGACAAACTCAGGCTTAACTTCTCAGATCTCTTCTACAGTAGTGGCTATAGTAGTCTGGAGAAATGAAAATAGTACATTGTTATGCTTCTTTTTAAAAATGGACCATTTGCTGGGGTAGGGGTTGGCAAGTTTTGTTCTTTTGATTGGTATAACAACTGCCAAAAACTTAGATTACTTTGAGGATTTATGGGAAAATAAGGGGCGAAGGCTATCTTGACATTTCTCTAATATGCAGCATTGAAGATGTACTTTTTAAAAGGAAGTGCATCTTGAATTGGGGTATGTTCTGTTTTGCTACTTATGTAGGTCATATGTATGGCCTTCAAAACTGATCAAATTGTTTACTTCCTTAAGCCTTGGTTGGTCTTCTGAGTAGACATGTTTTAAATGCAAGGAAACTGAGGCAGACTTTCTTCTGCCTTTTTTGTTTATATTCTTTCAAATTAAATATAATGAATTATTACATTTTATTACAGAGTGCAAAACACAGTATTTTTGCACTGCAAACAGAAATGTATGTGATACTTGGTATCAATATTGGGGCATGTTTTCAAGAACAGCTTCCCCAGACTAGTTAGACCTGACTCCCACTGGCCATTCCCACTGAGGTATTAAGGCTGTTGAACTCCAACAGATTTGGAGCACCAGTTAAGTGAAGCAGATCTAGACTATATTCAAAACAATAGATAAGCGTGGAATCAGTTTATTTTCTCTTTCAGTATTATAACAAGTTATTTTGATATTGAAACACTTAACATTTTTGGTACTGCATAAGTGTTCACTACTGGACTTCAATTTTTTTTTTTTTGTAAAAACAAAAGTTCTTAAATTCCAATAATTATTTTGATGTAACCCATCTCTTAAACTTATTTTAATTTTAGCGGGATCAGATCTAATTGCATGCTTAAAATTTAATTGAAATAATGCAACTTGAATATAAGTTCAGGTGAAGTTTTTTCTTTTAACATAATTCTATATGGAAAAAGTTTCATTGCATTTTTGGATCATATATTTCTTATACTATAGCATTAATAACAGAATATAATACTAAAGCAAAGTTTTACTGTTTCATTCACATACATGTGGAGGAAATTTTTTCTAAGCACTGGCACCCTAATTGTAAGGCACCTATAGAGAATTTAAATTGTGGTGAATTTGTTTAGTATTTTTGGAATAGATTCAGCACTAAAATTTATTGGGAACTTAAGTATTCAGGGTATTACTTTGAATAGCTTATTCCATTCCATATTAGTCCTAATTAAAAAATTATTAAACTATGTACTTGACTGGAAGTCTGCTGAAATCAATGGGAATAATTTCTGAGTAGACATGTATAGAATTGCAATAGTGAAGTTGAAACTTATATGGTTAAAGACACATGTTTTCATTCTTTTCACTTTTAATTTGAATAATACAAGTGGACAAACTCACAATAAATCAGCCATGTGGTTTATAATCTTTGTGATATCTGAGCTAACTTAAAAGAGAAGCAGTAGTTAATTCTTGGTTTCATCAGAATATTTTAACATTTGGACATTTAAATTCATGGTGCTGTTATAAAAATGCAGCTGACTGTAATTTTATAATATCCCTACATTGCTGTTTTACATGGTTCCTTGTAAATTTTGGATATGAATCCATTTCTTTCTTGCCTTGTAGAAGCTTTTGAATAGTTTGTCTTTTTAAAGAACGGGTGCAAAGAGAGATCACTGCTTCTTCATTAGTTCAAGTTTCACATTTTACATACAGTTTAATGAAGTTCAGAACTTGAACTAATATAATTGATAATTTAAAGGATTAAGGTATTTTGGGGTAAAGATTTTTATTTATTTACATAATGCTGTTTATGTTCCCCACTTTTGTAGACTGTAGGTGGTAGCCTTCATAGCATTAGCTCTATGAAAAAGCCATGTTTTGAGAGGAGGTGGGTGTTTTTTGTTTTGTTTTTGTTTTTTTGAAGGCCAGGAAATTAGGTTCATTCATAACACAGGATACAATCACAGGCCCTTTTTGTGAGAATCCATGGGATAGGTTGAGAGAGGTGGTCCTGAAAGTGCATTAATTGCAAGGAGAAATAATTGATTAATTTGTCTCTAGCTGAAAGTATTTTGGGAATGGTATATTTTAAGTTGTGTAGATATTTAGAGAGTAATGTGTTTGCAGATAATTGATATGTGGTAGGAATATATTGACTGCAAATATGTCAGAGAATAAAGAAATTCCCAAGTTATTATCTTATTGCTTTAGATATTAGACTAGGCACCATAACTGGCTTCTTTACTATTAAACTTATATAAGTATTGTATATTTTATTTATCTTTGTTATTTTATTTGTTTGTTATTTCTCACAAATATTTTAGTAAATTATCTGAAGAATTAAACTTACCTTAATTTGTTTATAGATCCATGGATGTTTGAAAAGATGCTCACAAACAATTCCTACAGTAGCTATGGTATTTAAAAATCCTCTGGTTGTTAACGTGTCATTCATGGGGAATCTTTTAAGAAGAAAAACCTCTTTGCTGTGTTTTTGCAAGTTTTTGAGGACCGAGGTGTTTCTGAGAGTTACACCCTCATTTCATTTGGTGTCATATTTTTATTTTCTTTCAATTCTTGTAGTGTTTTTATGGGACATTATATTGTGTTTTTACTATGTGATTTGCCTAGATTTGTTTTTGATATTGGCAACATAGAAATGTTTAATGAATAAATATAAAGTGAACGTTTTAATATTTATCCTTGTCATATGTTCTAAAATTTTAATCTTGTATTACTTCTTTAAAACTAAAAACTGGGAAATGACTTAAATGTAAGATTTCAAACTTTTAAAAGAACTTGAGACCTATATAGAAATAACTGCATTTATAAAACTTATTTATATTTAGAACAGATACAACTTAATTGTTACATTATATTGATCAAATTTTGAAAGTTTTTTTTTAAATGCAGAGTAATTATTTGACACATTAGTACTGTGATTTTGTATAGGCTGTTTATAGGATATTCAACTTTGAAAATGTGAAGAGTGGCCTCCTATTTAATACTTTACTCATTATCTTCTACAACCAACTCTGGCAGTGATTATCTAAAACCAGAATTCATCTTATGATGGAAATGAAAGCTGGGAATTTTAGGATTATAGTATGTAGTATATTCAAGTTACTCAGAGTAGACAGTAAAAATGTGCATTAACACAAATGCTTCACTGGTTGGAAACGTATTCCATACAATCTCTGTTTTAGTTGCTCAGGACGAAACCAATATTTTATCAGTCTATACCAGTGGTTCTCAACCTTCCTAATGTCGTGACCCCCACCCCGCCTCCCTGCGCACGATGAGGTGACAAAGGGGGCGTGGTACCAAGATGGTGGGCTAGTGCGCGCTTAGGCAACCCCTGTGAAAGGGTCGTTTGACCCCCCCCAAGGGGTCGCGGCCCACAGGTTGAGAACCGCTGGTCTAGACAGATAATAGATGCAGTATTTGTTGTCAACAACGTAGATATGCAGTCCAGAAGAATGCACCAGCCCCTTGCCAGTGTGTTCCCCAAATCTTCTCTATAAGATAGAAGAATTAGCAACTGTAGAATGGGGTTGGGAAATGTATATGGAGCGAAAGGAAAACTAGTCATATATAGTATATGGAATTCTGCTTAGGTCTTCTTGATTGGGATCCATAGTAACTTTTATATTGCTTATCAACACACCTTACATCTAATTTGCTGCAAGATGTTAACCATTGCTACCTTCCCATTTAACTTCTAATGTTGCACGTCTTCTATCTATTGATTATAGAACAAGCAATGTATAGCAACTGAGGAAAGTTTAATTTCTACCCTTTCAGTGAAATAAAATAGTTCTCACCATGAAAATAGAAATTGGTTTTAAAACCTCTCTTGTTGCACTGAATAGGAAAACAATGAGAAGAGATGAAATGTGTAAGTGGTAAAATGAAAAAATATGAGGCCTAACACTTTGATCACTCTTTTTGACTCTGTCAGTAGGGAGATATATATATATAAAATCACCAACCCTCACATAAACTGAAAATATGGTGTGTTTTGTTTTTTGACTGCATATGGAACACAAACTGTCAGTACTTGAAGAGCACTAGCAGAAAGGCATTGATTCATTCTTTTCCCCTCCTGCTGTGTATCCTAGTATTGTTAACCATGGCTATTTGAAGACAATATATTTGGATGCAGAATCATAGTTGATCTCCTCAGTCAATTAGCCATCCAAGCTTAAGGATCTTTTAAACCCAAACTTCTGAGTAATCACAATATTTTTTCTGATAAACTGACTTATAGTAGCCATGGCAACAGCTGTCTTGGCTTTTTATGGACAGTTCTGTTGCTGCATCTGCAGGCTTCATCAATACTTCTGCTGCCTACAGAGGAAAGTGCAATAGAATGTCTCCCTTATACTTTTAACAGCTTTGCATATTATACTGTTGCGATGTACTATTATGTACTTCCCATGTTCCAAAACTTTATAGACTGTTCTTCTTTTTGCCAAATAATTGTTTAGATGCTGGAGTTTTAAGTACTGCCACTGTAGTGAAATGCTGTGACAACCGTGTCATCCTTTTGAACATAAATTGTCATAAATTGTTTCTAGGTTCTTCACTACCCCTACGGAGGTTATTTTAAATAGATGGATACATTTAAGATGTTGTCATCTTAAATAAATTATTTAAAGAATTTCCCTTTCTTAAACTTCATAGTAAATACTTCAAGATGACTTTTTGTTGGAAAAAATACAGGTTTGTATTTAACATTTGAGGAAGGGGAAAGACAAATTTAAGCAAATGGTTTTTAGCATTGGAGCAATATGTGTCTTTAAGATACATGTTTTAAGTGATGTAATTGATATGTTTACCAAAACACTTTAAATAGAAGAAATCTCTGTCCTAATAAATGGAAATGAGACTTCAAATGCTACATGATTTTTATTTAATGAACAAATTTAAAAGTATATACTACTGATTTTGTATAATATACTGTATAGTATATACAGAGTCCTTCGGGAGTTGGGCGGCATATAAATTTTATAAAATAAATAAATAAAAATAAATAAATAGTACCTTAGAAATTCATCAGTGGTAATATATCATTATATAATTTAATATAAGGATAATACAATATACGTAATATATCAGTTGAAATATTTGATGAAACAAAGTGTAGTTGCTGTGCTAAAATGTTTATTTTCATAGATATATAAGATTACTTAGAAATGGGAATATTTTATATTTTAGGACATGAAAACTTTGATTTAGAGCAGGCATATAGAATTGAGTGTATAAACTTCTGAATTTTGTAGGAATTATGATGATTTTAAAATTTAGTTCCATTCCATACAGCTCCCCAATTGACTCTAAATGGTATTCTCAGATTTGTATTCATCAAATAGGTGCAGGATTATTTGTCTTTTTTTGCTATCCTCATCTCAAATTTGGATCAGATTAAGCTGGGTATAAGGAGAGGAAAATAAAAGGACATCTGACTGCATCCACGTGTCATATGGACTGTATATTCTGGCATGTCATTATGTTGTGAATTATTTTAAAATAATTACATTTTAAAAGTAGAAAATTCCAGATTGTAGTTGTTTATGATCCACTTTTCATTTAGTAAATGTGATAAAAGTGGCAGTGTAAAAATTTAAAGCTAAACTGTTATTGTTAATTATAATTAGCACTGTTTGGAAAAGACAATGTCTCTTTGAGCTAATTCATATTTTGATATATATGATTGATTTGGTGATGTATCATCTATATAAATATGGTTGAAGGCAAGCCCTTGCACCCCTAAATGTACCGTATTTTTCGGAGTATAAGACGTACCTTTTTCCCCCCTAAAAGAGAGTGAAAATGTTGGTGCATCTTATACACCAAATACAGCCATTTTTGGCCTCCCGAAGCCCCGCCCCCACATCCCATTTTTGCGAAAAATGGGCCCAATAGAACAATGTGGCTTGTTTTATGGCCAAACCAGGGGTCCATGAAAACGACACCCAAATTCCTACCCTTCAATTTGCAGCTTTCTTTGCACACATTTTTAGCAAACTTTATAACTACCTGTTCTAAAGGAGCAAAAATCAAAGCAATTAAAAGGCTGATTCTCAAATTCCAATGTTTCCAAATTCACATGCACAATTACCATATTTTTCGGACTGTAAGACGCACCGGTGTATAAGACGCACCAAGATTTCGAAGAGGTAAGTAAGAAAAAAAAGTTTTTGTCCTCCCTGGTCCCTAGGAGCACTCTGCAGGCCTTCCAAACCCTCTGCGCAGAGGGTTTGGGAGGTCTGCAGAGTGCTTCTGGGGCTGGGGAAGGCAAAAACGCCCCCATTTTTGCAAAAAACAGGTGAAAAATGGGCCATTTTTAGCAAAAACAGAATTTTTGCCTTCCCCCAGCCCCCAGAAGCACTCTGCAGGCCTCCCAAACCCTCTGCACACTCCATTTTTCGCAAAAACGGGCCCGTTTTCCACCCGTTTTTGCAAAAAACGGGGTGCGCAGAGGGTTTGGAAGGCCTGCAGAGTGCTCCTAGGGACCAGGGAGGACAAAAACTTTTTTTTCTTACTTACCTCTTCGAAATCTTGGTGCGTCTTATACACCGGTGCGTCTTACAGTCCGAAAAATATGGTAATTGTGCATGTGAATTTGGAAACATTGGAATTTGAGAATCAGCCTTTTAATTGCTTTGATTTTTGCTCCTTTAGAACAGGTAGTTATAAAGTTTGCTAAAAATGTGTGCAAAGAAAGCTGCAAACTGAAGGGTAGGAATTTGGGTGTCGTTTTCATGGACCCCTGGTTTGGCCATAAAACAAGCCACATTGTTCTATTGGGCATGTCACTATCTTCACCCCCTATGTGGAAACTAAACAATAAAATACTTTTAAGAAATAATGCTGTTCTACTCAGAATAAAATGTGAAACCCCTGAGGACCTCTCTCCCTTGAAGATGCAAAGCTCTCAATCAAAATTAGAGGGCTGCTGTGGTGGTAGGGTAACTTTAATTGTTATGGGTACTTCTGAATACTCCTTAATTATAGTTAACTTAATTAACTGGCCTTAGTTCTCCCTTTTCATACAAGCAGTTGTGTTATCGTGTACAGAAAACTATATGAATGTATGCCTAAGCAGTTACGGTATTTTTGTTCAGTTTTATCCACTAATTGAATTGTTGAATTCTCATTGTCTGTGCTGTTTGAAGAATCTCCCCACACAGATTTTGGATTAAAACTGTATGGTATTGATTTACATGCTTGATTCTGGATGTATACACAACACTTGTCATTTGGGTATTCTTATATTATTGATCCTTCATTTAGCTTGATTTCAGTGATGGCAGGTATAGTATGTAGATAATTCCACACTTAAACATAGAAACAGAGATAAAACATGTTTGGGATATAAAAGAGATTTGCATAGAAAGATCTGTGACCATATTTAGCTTCTATAGATGAGGTGAAACAGATTCTTGACCTATCTCTAACAGTATGATGGGTTAATACTCTCATCTATCACAAATGAGATGAGATTTAAACACAAATGACTGCATGTTTAAACTTGCTTTATTGATACAGAAAGTGTTTCTATTACTTCTATAAAAGTAAAATTGCATTATATGGAAACTTTAATGTACTTTGCATTAGTGCACTGTTATTTCAGTACCAGCAAAACTGATTGTGGTTTAACTACTTTAATTTTTCAATTATGAAATAATGGACAAAACAAAATATATTTTCATATTTATCTGACTAGAAAAACATGCTGATATTTAGGACCTTGGCAGAAAAATGCTTCCAGCTTTTTGTAACACTTATGGTTAATGTTTTTTAATATTTGAAAATAGCCTCTTTAACTTTTCTCCTTTATATATGCGGCCAACACTCTTGCTTTCTGGGCTTTCCCTCTCTAACACACATGGTTCTCCACTTGAACTCTTAAAAACACTATATTTGAGAATGCTGTGAAGTAAAAGAGAATGCAGACTTTTAGTGGGTCTTAAAAGTTAAAAACCATATATATATATTTATAGTAACTATATATTACTATATATTTATAGTAACACAGATAATAACACCTATACATCCATAGAATAAATGTGATTTTGTGCTTACACCTACTCTTTGTTTAGCAATTGCCTTGTTTAACAACTGTTCATAGTTACAGTGTTAAAAAAATAACGCTATGACCAGTCCTTGCATTTATGACCTTCGTAGGTCTGTAAAGCAAAGGAAAACAAAAGATCATAAGCATAGTTGCAGTTTCACATAGCGACCACTTCGCTTAACCACTTTCACTGTTGCTGGTCCTAATTGTGGAAGTGGTTGAGGACTATCTGTATTTTCTCTGCCTATCTCTAGCTTTATTTTTATTTCATTATTTGTTGAACATGTAATTCTCGATTTACAACCATTTCATTTAGTGACTATTTGATGTTACAGCAGCATTGAAAAAAGTGACTTATGATTGTTTTTCACACTTGTCCGTTGCAGTATCCCTGTGGTCACATGATCAAAATTAGGATTCTTGGCAACGCATGTATTTATGACAGTTGTGTTAATCATGTGATCACCTTTTGTGACCTTTTGACAAGCAAAGTCGATGGAGAAGCCAGATTCACTGTTACTAACTTAACAACTGCAATGATTCACTTAACAACTGTAGCAACAAAGGTTGTAAAATGGGGGGAAAATCACTTAACAATTGTCTTGATAGCAGTGGAAATTTTGATCATAAGTTGTGGACTACATTTACATTGGGAATTTCTTTTAGGAACTATGGCCAAGAAATAGTAATAATAAACAAAATAATAAATTTTCTTTCTAGGAATACTTACATTGTCATTTTTGGCTTAACCATAAATTAATACCTAAACTATGGTTGATTTTCTGAATATATAGTAAACAATCATGGATTGGAGCAGAGATGGAAGGTATTTGAATTTCAGTTCCCAATAGCTTCACCCAGTATGGCTATTGGTGATTGGATGCGGAGTATGATGGTTCGGAGCTGGAATGCAAAACGTTTTGAACTGAATTAGCTGCAAAACATGCAGTTCAAATGCAAAATGGGCTGTTACAAGTATTTTGGAGCTCTTTGGGTGCACACTGCATCTTACATTCAGAATAGTCGTTTTCATTGAGGACCTGTACACTGCATGAGTCAAAAAGAGGGTCCTGAAAATATTTACTAACCCTTCGCATCCTGGACATAAATTGTTTCAACTCCTACCCTCAAAACGACACTATAGAGCACTGCACACCAAGACAACTAGACACAAGAACAGTTTTTTCCCGAACGCCATCACTCTGCTAAACCAATAATCCCCTCACCACTGTCAAACTATTCACTAAGGCTGCATTACTATTACTATCAGTCTTCTCATTGTTCCTATCACGCATCTCCTCCCACTTATGACTGCAGGACTGTAACTTGTTGCTTGTATCCTTATGATTTATATTGATACTGATTGCTTCCTGATTGCTTATTTGTCCCCTATGACAATCATTAGGTGTTGTACCTTATGATTCTTGC
>QLTV01001682.1:4585934-4628432 GCA_003457575.1 Thermophis baileyi
CCTTTCCAGCTTCATGCAAGTCAACAATTCTTGATCGTAGGTCTTCTGAGAGCTCTTTTCTGCGAGGCACTGTTCACATCAGACAGTGCTTCTTGAAACCAGTAAACCCAAACCAGGTGTGTGTTTTTAAAGGGCAGGACAGCTGTCAGCAACACATCCAATATCCCCACACTGATTGGAGTCAAGGTTGGCTCACTCCTGGCTCCAATTAGCTCTTGGAGAAGTCCTTAGGCTAGGGGCTCACATACTTTTTCCTCCCTGCACTGTGAATGTTTACATGTTATGTTGAATTAAATCATGGCAACATTTAATGTTTGTGTAGTATTATTTTAAGCAGACTGTGTTTTTCTATTGTTGTAACTTAGATGAAGTTCAGAGCACATTTTATGACCAATTCATGCAAAACTCCACATAATCCCAAGGGGTTCACATACTTTTTTTTGCAACTGTAGCTCCACAGAGCTTCTGACTGAGTTATAATTGAATAGAGAATCCCTGGACTTTTTCCATTTAAGAACTTAGGAAACCTTGGGCTGTTCCAGCATTGCTCAAGAGAGCTCTCCGCGGCTGCGGATGGGAGCTCGGTAGGGCGGCTCACTGCAGCGGCCCTTGGCGGCTCTTGTCACCTCACAAACTTCAGATAGCTGTTTGGCGCGCTGCACTTACAACGGTCGAGCGGCAGCTCTCCGCAGCAGTGGATTGGAGCTGGAGCCGCTCAAACAGTTCCAGGCGCTTAGAGCCGATCAGCTGGGTAGTGGGGCTCTCCGCGGCGGCGGAGGGGAGCCTCGCTTGCCAAAAGAGAGCCGAGCCCGGTGTGCTGACCGCGGCTCATGAAAGGCGTTTGGCGGCCCCTTGGCTCTCCGTTCAGGCGGATTGCAGCCTCGAGGGGTCGGCCATTTTGAGGCAGCTGGGCCTGAGGCGTTTGCAGCGTGTTTAGGCGCCTAGCGCCTCTCAGCTGTGCAGGTGGGCCCTCCGCGGCGGCAGATGGGAGCCTCGCCTGCACCACCTGCATTGAAAGTCGAGCCCAACGTTCCACCAGGCTCGTGGTGGCGTTTGGCGGCCCCTTGGCTCTCCGCATGGCGGATCGTAGCTTGGAGGGGTCGGCCGTTTTGAAACCTCAGGATGCCATTTTGAGTCAGGCCACTATTCAAAGCGGACCCTGGGTTTTCCATCGGGGCGCTTAGAGGCCTGAAGTCTCTGACTGGGGAGGCGGTCATACTCTGTGGACTACAGCCGCGGCAGCTGCGTTTCTGCATCAACCTGCCATCATTTCAGCGGCCCTAAGTGATTAGTCCCACAGCGTTTTTGGACCTCAGAGCTGTAATTGGAGAGCAGGTCACTGGTCTCCTTTCGACCACACCTTGGTTTACTCTCCAGTTGCCGTGGTAGCGGTGAATCGCGTAAGACTGCTCCATTTAGCGGCGAGGCCAGTGTACGTATTCAGGTCTGGATTTATCCATCTTGCTTATTGATCCTATTTCGGGTCATTACGCATTTAGGATCAGGGCCTGAGTATTCTTTCGTGGCTGCGGTGGGCCTGGGCTCCTAATTGGAGCTACTCATGACTCTGAGCCGGCAGCAGAGCTTTTAAGCGTGTCTGCCCAATTGCCAAGCCTGCCATGGAGGAAGGCAGATCTGGCTCTGGCCTTAGGCAAGGGGATGACTGGTATCCCCAGGCCTCAGACAAGGCTGGCAGGGCCCCAGCCAAACCAAGATCTGCTGGTTTAGCAGCAGCTGCTAAGATTAAGGCCAAAGCCCAGCCGCACAAGCCATCCTCCAGAGCAGAAGAAAGAGCGGCTCTACAGAGACAAAAAGCCTTGGATAAAGAGTTTGCAAGGGCAGAGGAAGGTTCCTCCAGATGTCACCATTCTGGCCACAGAAAGACGGCTCCACCTTTGCCTCACCACTCCCTGGAGTTGGCCTTGCAAATAGGACAGCAGACTGAACTCACGGGGGTACCTACTACTGCTTGGTCTCTGGAGGCCCTCAGTGATGAGCCAGAACAGGGCCCTAGTTCTGCCCTAGAGAGGGGACTGCCCTTGGGGAGACACAAGCAGGCCCCGGAGGCAACCTTTACCCCAACTTCGGCAGGGCTCCGCCAGGAGAGATTGCAGGAGGAGGATATGCCACCCTTTCTGAGGCACTGGATCTCTCTCGCTATCAGAGAGGGAATTGCAGAAGGACTGCAGCACCGGCAGCCCTTTCCGACGCCATTAATAAACCTTGCCCCATATATGGACCATTTGGGAACTATAGGGGAGGAGGCGAGTTACCAGGGGCCAGGTTCTCCGGAACCTTCTGGCCACAGCCGTTCTTCCCTTTCGGAAGGTGAGCTTCAGGGAGAAGGGGACCTGTCGGACTATGAGCACGACCCTCCCTCTAGACCAGCATTTAGAGGTCTGTTTAATCCCGCGCTTTTTAAACCCTTGCTGGCCAAGGCGCGGACCACTGCCCGTTTGGGGAAGGACTCTAGTGCTTCAGAGAAGCCTCCATAGGTAGGTGTGAGGGAGGATTTTCTGTTCACTGAGCAGGCCTCTGAGTCAGATACCATACCAATACCCAGGATGTTCCTGGATGTAATACAGAGGCAGTGGAGCTCACCTGCTATAACATTCCGACCCTCTGGCCCGGAGAACACACTCTTCAGTGTGGACTCAGTTGGTCCAGGTACCGACGGTGGATTCACCGGTAGCAGCTTTAACCTCGTCTTCCGTCCTCCTGCCTGACGCGGAGGACGCCTTGAAGGCAGACGAGAGGAAGAAGGAGATGGCCCTCCGCAGAGCACACCTGCCAGATTCCTGGGCTATTAGGGCCTTGACGGCGCCATCTTTCTTCATCAGGGCATCGTTACGCTGGCTTCGACAGCTTCAAGCCAGAATTGCTCCAAACGATATCAGGGCTCACCAGGATCTTAGCAAGATCATTGCAGCAGCCGAGTACACTGCAGATGTGTTGCTGTCCGCCGCAAGATTTTCAGTGCGGGCCATTGTGATTTCAGTAATGGCCCGCCTCTTGTGGTTGCGACATTGGCGCATGGACGCCAGAAACAAGTGGAAGTTGGCCTCCGCCCCCTTTGAGAGGGATAGTCTCTTTGGGAAATCTCTGGACCGATTATTAATAGAGACCAGAGACAAACGGAGGGTTCCTCCTTCCCAGGGCAGGCGTAGGGATTTCCGTTCCTCGCTGTATTTCCGGTGGCCCTCCTTCAGGCAGGGGGGAGCTGGGGCAAGCTTTCCCCGACAGCAGAGGCCCTTCCTATCCCGGTCTGAATTTCAAGCTGATAGGCCAACCATCGGCAGCAGGGGCAGACATCAGCCACAGGGCAAGCGCTCCTTCCGGGGCAACAATGGTAGAGGCTTCAGGCGTCACAAGTGACATCGAGTCTCATCCCCCCATAGGGGGCCATCTCGGTCTGTTCTCGGACCGGTGGGAGGACACCACACCAGATACCTGGGTCAGGGAGACAATCAGAACCGTGCTCTCCCTGGAGTTCCTCTCCTCTCCCCCTAGGTTTTTCCTCTGCTGTCCAATTTCCAGAGACCCTCTTAAGAAGGGCACTCATGGAAGCGGCTATCCAGCATTTGCTGGCCGTTCAGGCCATTCAGCCGGTTCCGACGGAACAGCGGAGGTTGGGCTTTTATTCAATTTTGTTTCTTGTCCCAAAGGCCTCGGGGTGGGTGGGTGGGTGGAGGGCAATTCTTAATCTCAAGGGACTCAACCGGTATCTGGTCTACAGGAGATTCAAGATGCACTCCCTCCATTCCATCCTGCAAGGAATCAGGGAGAGGAACTTCTTGGCTTCTGTGGACCTCACGGAGGCATACCTCCACGTCCCTATTCGTCCAAGTCACAGACAATTCCTGAGGTTCTGCTATGCTGGGCGCCACTTCCAATATGCGGCCCTTCCATTCGGACTGGCATCGGCCCCACGGGCCTTCACCAAGATCATGGTGGCCTTAGCAGCTTACCTCAGGACGACCCCATCAGGATCCAGTGTTACTTGGATGATCTGCTCATTCAGGCGTCCTCCAGGTCCTTGGCCAAGAGGGATCTGGACACGACGATCCGGGTCCTTCGGGATCACAGATTTTCCGTCAACCTGGACAAGTGTCACTTGGTTCCCTCCACAAGATTAGTGCACTTAGGGGCACTCATAGACACCATAACCGGACAGGTCTTTCTTTCCCAGGAGCGTCAGGACAGAATCAGGGCCTTAGTAGGCCAGGTCCGCAGGGATAGAACAGTTCCATTGGCGTTATTGGTCCAGCTCCTGGGGAAGATGATTTCTTGCCTTGCCATAGTTCCTTGGGCACGGTTTCATTGCAGGCCCCTTCAATGGTTTCTGCTTCCCAATCAGAGGGCGGGTCGCAGCACTTCCCTGTCAAGGGTTCGTGTTTCTCTGGAGGTGCTTCGCTCATCATTTTGGTGGGAGTCCAGAGCCATAACAAGGGGCTGTTTTTACAAGGAATCAGACAGACTGATGATAATGTCCGACGCCAGCCTCTTAGGCTGGAGAGCCCACTTCAGATCCCGGGTCGCCCAGGGGCAGTGGACACAGCTAGAGCTCCACCACAACATCAATTGGCTTGAGCTCAGGGCGGCCCACTTGGCCCTCAGAGCTTTCCAGCAGGAGGTGAAGGGACATCACATCCTGCTCCTAACGGACAATATCACAACAAAGGCCCATGTCAACCGGCAGGGGGGGACTCGGTCAAAGTCCCTCATGAGGGAAGCAGAGACATTGTGCCGGTGGGCAGAGATTCATCTACTGTCACTGAGAGCAGAGCACATTGCGGGAGTTTCCAATATGCAGGCGGACTGGTTGAGCTGGGCCACTGTCGACCAGTCGAAGTGGTGCCTGGATCCCAGTCTGTTCGTCCGATCCTGGACCTCTTCGCCTCTCCGTCAAACACTCACCTTCCCCGATTTTTTGCCCAGTTCCCAGCACCAGGGGCGGAGGGGACAGATGCTTGTTGATGCCCTTGGCCCAGGGGACTACTGTATGCCTTCCCCCCCTTCCCCTGATTCCCGCTGTAATCCGGAAGGTGCTGTCAGAGAAGGCGGAGGCCCTGCTGGTAGCTCCCCACTGGCCCAGACATCTGTGGTTCGCTGACCTGGTCGGCCAGACCCTGGAGGATTCCCCCAGAGAGAGTCTCTCTCAGCCAAGGTCCCATCTTCCATCTGGAGCCTCAGTGGCTCCAGTTGACTGTTTGGCGGTTGAGTGGGGACTTCTGATATGGGAGAAGTTCTCCAATAGGGTCATTCAGACGATCCAGGCAGCCTTCTACCACGCACATTTATAATGCCACTTGGAGGATTTTCAGTGACTGGTGTGACAGGCACCGGGTGGACCCTACCTTGGCCTCGGTGGCAGAGGTGCTTGAGTTTTTACAAGAAGGACTGGACAAGGGACTATCCCCGAATACCTTGAGACGTCAGGTCGCTGCCCTGGCTTCAGTTTTAAAGTTTGGGGAATTGTTCTCCCTGGCTCACCACCCCAGGGTGCGAGCTTTCCTCAGAGGGCCCTCCAATTTAAAGCCTGTACTGTATACCACTACCCCACCTGGGATTTGACCAAGGTGTTGAACGCCCTTACCAAGGCACCATTTGAACCCTTAAGAGAGGCAAGCCTCCATCTCGTGTAAGGTGGCCTTCCTCGTGGCCGTCACGTGGCCAGGCAGATATCAGAGTTGGCGGCATTATCGGTGAGAAAGGATCTTTGTGTGTTTCATGCGAACCAGGTAGTTCTACGGTTGGATCCTGCCTTCCTTCCAAAGGTTAACTCCTTGTTTCACCGAGCACAGGAGTTGATCTTGCCAGATTTCTGTCCAAGGCCTTGGCACCCCTTGGAGCAGACCTGGCATACCCTGGATGCTTGGCGGGCCCTCTGCATTTATATCTCTAGGACCACTTCATTCCAGAGGTCCGAGTCCCTGTTCGTCTCCTTTCAGCCGTCAACTCTGGGCCACAAGGTGACACCTTCCACGGTGGGCCATTGGCTTCGGGTGTGTATTGCTCGAGTTTATGAGCTTCAGGCTCTACTGGTGCCTGGGGGGATTACAGCACATTCTACTAGGAGTGCGGCCACAATGGCGGTCTGGGCTACGCAGGCTTCTGTAGAAGAGATTTGCCGGGCAGCTACCTGGATGTCCCCGTCACCATTCGTGCGCCATTACACACTGGACACATTTGCCTCCGCTGAGGCTGCTTTCGGGCGCCGTGTCCTACAACGGGTGCATGAGGAAGCGGACGTTGCGGACCAGAGCACCTCCCACCCATAGCACTGCCAAGCTTTGGTATGTCCCATCCTGGACTCTCCCATCGATACTATGGGGAAGGAGCGTTGGTCTTACCTGACACGCCCTTTCTCATGGTCATCGACAGGAGAGTCCAGTCCCACCCGTTGAGCTGTCTGGTCCTAGTTTGGGATGGATAATTTTGGATTGGACTCATTTCAGATTGGAGTCGCTTGGACGATTGGCTTCGCCTTCGTTTCTAACTGGGGAGACGTCACCAGGGAGGCATGTCCTCAGAAATTCAACTCAGTCCATAGAGCTACGTGACTAGAGTAACCCATCCTGGACTCTCCCATCGATGAACTTGAGAAAGGGCGTGTCAGGTAAGACCAACGCCCCTTTAGTCAACACTGTAGCTAAGAGGAACACTTTTTTCATTGGATAAATTTTAAAAAGGAAAGTGGACTATTGTCCAGTTATTAGTATTTGTCAAAATATTGTTTGTGTTTAATAAGGAAGAATCTTGTATCAGTGATGGCATAGCTGTTTGAGAAAATCTATAGGGAATAGATCACAAAAAGAAGGAAATACAAAAATAGTGTATCAAAGAGTTGACTCTTAAGTGAATAAAAGAGAAATCATAATCTTGTCAGGTCTAGCAGCCAAAATATTACTCAGAACACCAGACAAAGAATGAAGTCTCATTATATTCATCAATGTCAGTGGAGAGAACTCATATCTAGTGATAGCTTTGTAGAGAAGCTTTTGATAGCTCAGCAGGTTTGTTGTGTTTCAATGTGCATTCCTTGTATATAGGAAGCTATATTTTACTTGTTTGACAGTTTAGCCTAAAGAACTTAACTAGCTAATCTCCCCTGAATTTATGGAAGCTATTTAAATTTTATAGTTCTATAGTGTGAACTTGTTTTATTTTTCTTCTTTCTTAAATATTGTTCTTCTGTGTTCTATATAACAAAAAAAGTCCAATTAGAAAATAACAAAAACATTTACTAGAGAAATTAATTGCTCAATTTACACAAGATTTATTTGACATAGAAGTTTAAAATGTACAGGTAATCCTAAATTAATGATGGCAAATTGGGACCAGAATTGCCATTGCTAACTGATAGAAGAGAGAATATCTGTAGCTCAGGGTTGAATTTGGGATTCTTGGTGCTCTTGACCCTGATTGTTACCTTGCAGATTTTTCATTATCCAACTAGGTAACATCATCAGTGCTAGAAGGGGTTTGCTCTCTGTTTAGATACAAATGGCTTGCCCAGTCAATGTTGGTGGTTCCTTGGTTAAGCTGTTGTTTACTGGTAGATTGTTTGCCTGTGAGTTGGTATTTCCTTAATTGTGTTGTTTACACCTTGGTTGTTGGTGTAATTGTTAATCTTGGTGTTAATCTGGGTGTTGATTGCAGGCAAGAAGGTGTTTTGGTGTTTTTGATTTATTTATTTTTACTTTTAGATTATCTGTTCTGAATGGTATGTAGATGTTATTTTTCTCTATGTGCCTGTTGATGGCTGACTTGTCTGAATGCCATGCTTCCGAAAATTCTCTTAACATTTTTGAACTTTTGTTTGGTCTAGGATGCTTACAGTTTCCCAGTTGAAACTATGGTTAAGTCTGTCCATGTGTTGTGAGTTAAGGAATTTTCATCATGTCTTCTGACTGCTAGTTGGTGTTCATGTATCACAGAGAATTTCCAGCCAGATGACCATTAATGTCCGGATTTGAAATCTATGTATCTGAAGGAAACTCTACAGTAATTAGGGAAACTGTGACTAATTAACATTTAAAAATGCAGTTTAATACAATCAAAGTTAAAATAGAAATTGTATGCAAAAAGTAAAAAGCAATATCATCCAAAAATTGACTTTGAGGGAAGAAATGGCAGACTGAAGATAGCTCTACAACAAGTGGAGTTGATGACCACAGCAGAATGAAGAGCCAGTGAGTAAACAGGTTCTTTGATCATTCGTCTCTGGATAAGGAGAGATGACTTGAGATCACTCACAATTGTTCCAGACAGCTTCTCCTTGCAAAGAGACTGCAAAATAGCAGTCTCCAGTGGGTTTAGAGTTCTGGGAGATGAGGGAAGGGGTGTTGGTCCTACCTGATACGCCCATTTTCTGTCAGTGCTGAGACATTCCAGGCATAGGCATGGGGTATCACTCTTGTCCTATAGCTCTATAGACTGGATCTAAACTGAAGACATGCCCTCTGCTGACGCTCCCCAGTTTCGACGATGTTACAGCGATGTCTCATGATGTAGTACCTGCAACGACACCCCAAGTATACCCCGGACCAGACCCTACTTATGGTGGGGCTGGAGTCTCTCAGCACCGACAGAAAATGGGCGTATCAGGTAGGACCAACAACCCTTTTCCTGTATGGTGCCTCGAGACTCCAGGCATGGGACATACCAAAGCTGGCTGTCCTCACGGGAGGGTACCTGTCTGGTCCTGCTCACCGGTCGTTCCCAGTACTCGCTGAAGAACTCTCCTGCCAAAGGCTGCCTCGGTCAAGGTAAACGAATCCAGTCGGTAGTGCCGAATGAAAGGTGACGGCGAAGACCAGGTTGCCGTCCGACAAATTTCCTCCACTGAAGCCTGTGTCGCCCAGGCTGCTGTCGTGGCAGCACTCCTGGTAGAATGTGCTGTGAGCGCCCTGGGTCTCGGAAGGGCCTGCAAGTCATATGCCTTGGCAATGGTCGCCCGAAGCCACCTGCCTACTGTAGATGCCGTAACTTTCTTTCCCATCGTAGCCGATTGGAATAATAGAAAGCGCCTCAGACTTCCTGAATGTCCGTGTCCGTTTTATATATATACGTAAGGCCCTCCTCACATCTAGCATGTGCCACTCCCTTTCTCTGGAGTGAGATGGATTGGGACAAAAATCCAGCAAAATCAACTCCTGCGCTTTATGAAATAGAGAGTTGATCTTGGGCATAAAAACTGGGTCCAGTCTCAATACTCTATCAGTGTGGAAGATGCATAACTCCTCCCTTACGGAAAGAGCAGCCAACTCCGATATCCTCCTGGCCGATGTTATGGCCACTAAAAACACCACCTTGTAAGTGAGAAACTTGAGGTGGGTAGTTCTTAGGTGTTCAAAGGGTGCCCTGATGACGGCCTGCAGCACCTTGATAAGATCCCAGGTGGGATATCTATGAACCACCGGTGGTCTTAAATTGGTGGCTCCCTTAAGGAATCTCCGCACCTCCGGGTGGTGCGCTATGGATTCTAGATTCCCACAGGCTAAAATAGATGCTAGGGCCGCTACCTGCCTCCGAAGGGTAGTCGGAGCTAACCCCTTATCCAGGCCTTCCTGAAGGAAGCCAAGCAATTGTGGAACTGATACTGTGGTGGGCTCCAAGTTACGTCTGGTACACCACCTACAAAAAATCCCCCACTTAGCGTTGTAGATCCGAGTAGTGGATGGTCGTCTGGCAGCCTGGATGGTCTGTATGACGCCGGAGGAGAAATTTTGCTCCGTCAGAAGTCTCCACTCAAGCGCCATGCGGTCAAGTGGAGCCACTGTGGGTCTGGATGGCATATGGGCCCCTGGCTAAGGGAGAGTCTGTCCGGAGGAATCTTCCACAGCCTGGCAATTGACAGGCTGACCAGATCTGTGAACCACGGACATCTGGGCCAGTGAGGTGCTTTCAGTATCACCTCCGCCCTCTCGGCTGACATCCTCCTGAGCACCTGTGAAATCAAGGCCAGGGGTGGAAAGGCATAAAGAAGCCCTCGAGGCCACGGACAATGAAGGGTATCGATTCCCTCCGCCCCCTGAGCCGGAAACCTCAAGAAGAAGCGGGGCAGTTGGCTGTTTGCCGGGGAAGCAAAAAGATCTAATATCGGAGGGCCAAACCGATTTGATATTTCCCGCAATAAGTCTGGGTGCAGACGCCACTCCAAATGGTCGATGGTGGCCCTGCTCAACCAGTCTGCCCGCACATTCTTCACCCCTGAGATGTGCTCGGCCCTTATGGAAAGCACGTTATTCTCCGCCCATCGACAAAGTCGCTCTGCCTCCTTCATGAGCGCCTTGGAGTGCGTGCCCCCTTGCCTGTTGATGTGTGCCTTAGCCACCACATTGTCAGTGAGGAGGAGGACATGCTGTCCGGCAATCTGCTCCTTGAATTCTCGCAGGGCCAGGCGAACTGCCTTCAGTTCTAGCCAATTGATCTTTTGGTGTAAGTCCCTCTGTGACCACCTCCCTTGGGCCACCAGATTTTGGAAATGGGCTCCCCAGCCCCCCAGACTGGCGTCTGTGGTGATAGTCAGGCGCTTCTGGTCCCTGTACACGCAACCCTTGTTCATACAATCTGAAGTCCACCAGAGGAGTGATCTCAGGACCGCCCTCGGGACCCTAACTTTCACTTGGTGATGTGCCCCTGCCTTTTATCTGGAAAGGGAGCAGGAACCACTGTAATGGCCTGGCATGCAACCTAGCCCAAGGAACTATCCCTATACACGATATCATCTTGCCGAGCAGTGTGGACAGCAAGGCAAGGGGGGCTCTCTTTTCCAATCTGATCTGCCTTGCTGATGTCCTGATGCTCTCCAGACGATCTGGCGACAGAAACACCTGCCCTGATAAGGTATCTATTATCACCCCTAGGTGTAAAAGGTGAGTAGCCGGGTTGAGGTGGCTCTTTTCCACATTGATGGAAAAGCCATGGCTCTGCAAGAGCTGAACCGTGACCCGCAGGTCTTCCTCTGCTCATCTGAGAGACACTGACTGTATTAATATGTCATCAAGATAACATTGTATACTGACTGGTAGTGTCCTGAGAAAGGCTCCTAGTGCTGCCAATAGTTTGGTGAACACCCTGGGTGCTGATGCCAATCCAAATGGTAAGGCTCTGTACTGCAGGTGTCTGCCGTTGTAACAGAACCTTAGGTACTTTCTGTCTAGAGGTGAAATTGGTACGTGAAGATACGCCTCCGTGAGGTTGATGGTGGTCAAGAAATCTCCTCCTCTGACCTTCTCCAAAATCGATTGTAGAGAATGCATCTTGAACCTCCGGTACCGTAAGTATTTGTTGAGTCCTTTGAGATTGAGAATTGGTCTCAACCCCCCTGAGGTTTTCTGAATCACAAACAGCATGGAATAATAACCTTTTCTCTCCTGATCGACTGGGACCACTTTCACCGCCTGTATATCCAGTAGATGCTGGATGGCGGCTTCCATGCTCTTCCTCTTGTTCACGTCTCTGGAGACGGGACAATGGATAAAAAACTTCAGGGGGGGGGCGGAGGTAAATTCTAGGGATAGACCCGATCTTATGGTCTCCCTGACCCAAGCGTCCATAGTTGTTTCTTCCCATTGGTGAGCAAATAGCCCTAGTCGGCCACCAATGGGAGCCGTGGCCCTGGCGTTATCGAGAGCGACGAAAAGGGCGGTTGCCCCCTCCTCAAAAGGGTCGCCTGTTCTGGGGCTGCGTTTGGTCTTATCCACAAACCCCTGCCCTGACTGGTTATACTGTCTGGGTGCATAACCCCTCTGTTGTCGCTGAAACCCAGACCCTGCATATGGGCGAAAATAAGGCTTACAGAAGGGAGGGGAGGGTTGGCGATCAAACCTCCTGGAGATCGATGACAACACTCTCCTCTTGTCCCTAGATTCCACCAAAACTGGATCCAGGGACGCACCAAATAGCTTGTCCCCTTTAAAGGGCACTGAAGCCAACTTCCACCTCCTCTTAGTGTCTGCCTGCCAGTGCTTTAGCCACAGTAGACGCCGTGACAGAAGAAGCAATTGCCCTAGCTCCGAATTTCACAGAATTCAATGTGGCGTCCGCCGTGAATTCCGCTGCAGCGACAACCTTGTTGAAATCCTGGTGAGTCCGCAGATCAGAAGGCGGGACTCTTTCCTGCATCTGCTTCAACCAAAGCAATGATGCTCTGGTGAAAAAAGAAGCGGCCCAGGCAGCTGCTTGGTGGGCCTTGCGAAGCGTAAGCTCCACCTTCTTCTCGTCTGGCTTAAGCACGTCCTCTGCATCCGAGAGAGCAGCTGAGGGGGATGCCAATGCCATCACCTGCTCATCTACCTCCAGGATCTGTAGAAGCTCAGTGAGATCCGGGGTGACATTGTAAAATTTTTTGTCAAAGGATGTGGGATTGGGATAAGCCCCAGGAGAAACCCACTGCCTCTGAACTATGTCCATAAATAATCTTGGCACTGGAATGGCCTCTGCTTCAGTCATGGGCTCTGAAAACAGGAGATCAGAGGGATCCGCAGGCTCCTGAGAAGCCTTAGGTTTTGACGAGTCCGTCCCCAGCCGGTTTGAACTCTTAGCCTTAAAAAGCTGCCTTGCTCGATTGGGAGGTAGACCATTTGCCTTAAACAAATGAGGCCGGAACAACCTTTGAAGCTAGGTTGTTCAGGCACCATACCCTCATCTTCTGACAAATCCTGATCAATCAGGCCCTCTTCCTCCAAAACCGAATCTTCACTCCTCGAGGAAGAGTCCGGAGAACAGCAAGCCTGGTAACTCAGCAACTCCCTTGGATGCTGAGGTGAACTCTCCTGCACCTGCATTTCCGATGCCATCATTGCTGTTTGGAGGAAATGCTGTCTGCCAGCTTCAAAACCTCTCTTAACTGCCTCAGAAATCCATTGTTGGACTAAAGGAGGCATTTCTGTGTCATCTTCCCCCTGTGGGCGGAGCCCCGCCGCCGTGGGAGAGAAGGTAGCTTCGGATGGATGCCTTCTCTGGCTCACCACCCCCCTCTCCTGTGGTAAAGGTGAGAGGCCCTGTGGAGGCTAAATGCCACTTGTAGATGGCCCAGGATCTGGGATAGAGACTGAACCCAACTCCTCCTGCATAATCAAGTGTCCTGCAGTGCTGAGATTATCAGACTCCGATATCTGGCTGAAAGCAGGGCCAGCCCTAACATCCTTTTCTACAAGGGGGTTTAGGTGCTTCCTTTTCTCTGCTGCTTTAGCCCCATTTTCCACCTGCTTCTCCAAGGTCCTTTGAAGCCTATGCTCTGCTTTCTCCTGGGCCTTAGAAGGCTTCTTGTTGGGGACAGCCTTGGATTTTGTAGTGGCTGCTGCTCCCCTGGCCCCATTCTTAGATCTAGAGGATCCATGCTTGGAGCCGTGACTGCTAGCTCTGCTTGCCTGAGCTCTTTCAGCCATCTCTGTGTGCACGTGAAAAACTGCAGACACTGTGTAATACCTGGTCTACTAGTCAGCTCTCTTCTTCTTTTTTTTTTAAAGCTTCCTGCCAGGAAAGGCCCCAAAAGAAAAATGGCTCCAATGGCCTCAATTATCTCACTACTCCAGATCACCGTCACACTCAGCAAGTTCCAGAAGGCTGCTGTACTTTGGAGGTCCTGGTCTACCTCCCAATTGAGCAGGCAGCCAAAAAACCTCAGGTCTGTCTCTGTTGCAACAGCTTTTTGGCCTTTTTGGAGTAGCGTGCTGTAGCTCACTGCCCCCACGCTATTCCACTTTCAAAATGGCACCTGGCCTTTTCGCCATTTTGCGCCAACTAGAAAACTGCCCAAGCTTCCAGGACGCACCCAATGGTGCTGGCAGCCACGAGGAGTCAAAATGCGCCGTTAGCCAACCTTTCTTTCCAGCGACGCCTTCCAATCCTCCCTCGTTGCGGGGTAGCGGGCTCGAGCCACTGGCTCTTCACACAGGCCCCCGAAAATGCTGCTGCAGTTAGTGGAGCCTTTTCTGGTCTCCCTTTCCTGCAATAACAAGCCTCCAATAACAGCGGGCTCGAGCCTAGGGCTCTTCACGCTGTAACCTTCTTCTTCTCTTCCTTGCACTTCCAAATTACCTGTAACCAAAGGCTGTTTTTGGCAGAGCTCACTCTGCCACGTCTATCCAGAGCTATAGACTGAATCGAAACTGGGGAGCGTCAGCAGAGGGCATGTCTTCAGTTTAGACCCAGTCTATAGAGCTATAGGACAAGAGTGATACCCCATGCCTATGCCTGGAGTCTCAAGGCACCGTACAGCAGCGGTTCTCAACCTTTTTGGGGGTCGAACGACACTTTCACAGGGGTTGCCTAAGCGTGCGCTAGCCCACCATCTTGGTGGCACCATGCAGGGGTGAAATGCTCCCGGTTCGGGCGTGCCTGCGGGTCGCCGGACGGCTGGTAGCGACGGAAGCGGGAGACTTCATCCACCCGCCCGGATGCCGCCATTTGGGTTTTTTTGCCCTCTGCACATGCGCAGAACGCTTTGCGCATGCGCAGAGGGTAAAAGAACCCAAATGGCGGCGTCCGGGCGGGTAGGCGAAGTCTCCCGCTTCTGTCGCTACCAGCTGTCCGGCGACCTGCAGGCACGCCCGAACTGGGAGCATTTCACCCCTGGTGCCACGCCCCCTTTGTCACCTCATCGCGCACGGGGAGAGGGCGGGGCGGTGGTCGTGGCGGCGAGGGGGGTGTCGCGGCATTAGGAAGGTTGAGAACCACTGCCGTACAGGAAAATAACCATCTTGCTCGAGCTATGGTCATCGCTTTTCTAATCATTTTTTGGAAATAGCTTCTTAATTGCTTTTGAGCTATTAAGAACCTTTGGATTAGCAAGTTTTATAGCACTGGGTGAGTTTCCTTCAATTCTTAATGAAAACAGTTTTAACTACAAGTTTAAAAAAGTTTTTAAAAAATGATGAGTGTGTGTGTGTGTGTGTGTGTAATCAGCACAATAGTAATTAAAAATTCAATTTTAGAAAGTTACAAACAGATGAACAGTACAAGATAAATTTGAAATAAGATTTTTGGAATTAATTATCAAGAATCCTTCACATGGGAAAATGCTTTTGTTTTGAATTTTGTTTTTTAAATAAACATAGTAACATTTTAAAAATTAAACGCTAGAAGGATCAAAAGATTACAATTAAAGGAAAATAACACTTAAACTCAATTACAGAATGAAGCTAAAGCCATTGGATATATTAAAAGTTGTTTTGAAAAATGGACTCAGAAGTTAATTTTAAAAGTGTCTTCCTGTATTGATAAACTGTTTTCAAAGGATGTTATGGAAGAGAAACAAATAAGGTACTTAAGGCTGGAGAACCTATGTATAAGCTATGAAAAGGCAGTGCCCCTCACTCATAGGTAATAATTAAATGGATAAACAAAAACCAAACCAAGATAGTGATCTGGATAATTTTCCTATATTAGATTTACAAAAGGGACTTGTTAAAGTTTTGAGAAATTTTGTGGCAAAGAAAAAATGAAAAAAAAATCAAGCTCTCTGGCATTATTTGAAGATATTAATGATTAATATTGTTAGAAGTAAAAACAGAATATGAAGTTGATTTATTTGATCAAGATTAAAAGAGGTATTATTTCTGGTAATCCTTAATGGATTTTTATTAACATGTATTTATTAAATTTATTTGCTGCCCATCTCACTACTCAGAGCACCCCTGGGTGCTTACAATGCGGACATCAGGAGTGAAATGATGCTTAATGAATCTGTTTATAGATAAGAGATGGGATATGGGAAGAAGAGAGCATTTGTGTTTTAAGCAAAGGTAATTAGTTACAAAAACAGTTTTACTTGTGATGCATGTGGGGAGTATGTATGTATGTGTGTGTATGAGTACTGTATATACATACGAACATATGTGTGTAAAGATTTTAAAAAGATATACTTCACAAGTGTGCAGCCATTATAAATCAAATAAATAATTTAATAATTTAATTTAAATTAAAAACACAGTACTAAGAGTGAGAAACTCATTCATATTAGAAACTGATCTCATAGAGCCGTGATGGCGAACCTATGGCATGTGTGCCACAGGTGGCACATAGAGCCCTCTCTGCAGGCACACGAGCTGTTGCCCCAGCTCAGCTCCACCATGCATTTGCGCGCGCCTCCCGCTGGCCAGCTGGTTTTTGGGTTTCTGCTGTGCATGCCTAGGGGGCGGGGCGCATGCAGGAGATACACCTGCATGCGTGGGGGAATGGGGCGCACTTCCAGGGATCACGTGCACATGCACGGGGCGCATGCACGGTGGTCACGTGCATGCACGAGGGAGTGCAGGGAGGCAGGGTGCACTCATGCGTGGGGGGGCGCACACGGGGTTGCGTGCGCATTGCATTATGGGTGCGTGCGGGCGCACTTTCGGCATGCGGCGACAAAAAGGTTAGCCATCACTGTCATAGAGGATACACATCAGCATTTTTGATGTTCTTATCTTTGTTAGGCATGTTCTGTGTGCCATAATCCATAACACATAAATACGTCTAAGAGAGATTATGATTCAATATAGTATTTATACCAATTATTTTCCTACTATGGTATTCTTAGCTAGATTGCTTCCTACTCACCTGGAAGACATAGATAATTTTTTTCCCTAGAGTCCCTTGGTGATATTTGAGACCAATTTCCCAGTTCTTTGATACAGTCTACTTTGTTAAATAGGCTGTTACAGCTCCTCAAGTACTCCTTTTTTCCTTTTTTCCTTTACATCTCTTTATTATTATTATGGGCATTGAAGGCCTGAGAAGTTGTTCACTTTTCTTGAATACATGGAAAAGCTGTTGGAGGGGCTTGATTCTCAGGGCTCAGCTCTGCAAGCAGCAGCTCACAGGATACATAGACACCACCCGAGGCAAATCTGTTTTGTGCACACCCAGCAACTATTGCTGGAGGCCACATCAGAGTTGACAGAGATGGGGTGGTTTATTTTCTTAAGGCCTCTGGGATCATCAGTCTTTTGAGGGGGAAAAGGGACCATGATTGGAAGGGATGGAGCAATGTAAAAAGCTCAGCAGTTCTGTCTGGAAGTTGAGTCATGGCAACTAGACTTTTCTTGTTGGTTTGAACCGTTTTGCTGCTTATCCAAGTAGCTTCTTCAGTCTAAGCAAGTTGATTAGGGAGAATGTGTGTAGGCAGACAGTCATTGGAATGTACCAACTCCTAAAATTCTTAGGAGTCATTAAGTGTGGCCACCTTAATGAACCTGTGAAGTGATCTTTATCTTCCTTGGGATTGATGAGAAAACAGAATAAAAATTGGGAGACAGGTTGTGTCTGACACCTCTATCTCTATTGAGGGAATTTTCCACTTTGGCATAAACGATTCCTTCACTCTTCTCTCAAATCATCTACTCTGTCCAAAATGTGAACATTATTGTCCTTAAAAGAGTGTTCTTTTTCTTTTAAATGAAAGTACACTGCAGATTCTGGTCCTGTGGTGCTCTTTCTTCTATGCTGGACCATCCTCTTTTGTAAAGACTGCTTGGTTTCTCCAATGTAGAGCTCTGAACATGCCTGACTGCACCGGACTGCATACACTATATTGCTCTTCTTATGTCTTGGTGTGTGATATTTAGGATGGACAAATCTCTCTGTATTTGAAGAACACAAGTTTTTCCCCAAATAATGTGTTTAAGCTTCTCCAATACCCTAGCTGTGTAAAAAATGACCAGGTTCTTCCATTGACTCGGAGTCTCAGCTCAATGTGTTGTTCTTTTGTTGGATCCAGACACTGATTTAATAAAGTCCCAATGTTGATAACTATAAGGCTCAAGAGCTATTCCTAGGTACCTGTATTCTTTTGGGCATCCCTGGATTTGGTAATGTTTTCTGCCCTGTGATATAATGTCCTAAGGGAACAGTTCTGCTTTCCTCAGCCTGCTTCCTCTCTAAATTCTGCTTAATAAAGCAACTGGTCCCTTGTGGAGCTTCCTCCACTCCCATTCCAGTGCTCCTTCAACTCCCTAAGTTCTTTCCCTTCAAGGAAACATACCTATGTTCATGCAGCCAGACACCTAGTAGCTTCCATGTTATAGAAGCTTGGGAGATGGTTGTCTAACTCCTACCAAGTCTCCTAGCATAGAGTTGTTCTTAAAAGTACCTTCAGCACATATGATAACACTTCTCATTTGTATCTCAGTTGACTTCCTTTTTTATTTTAAGTTTTTTTTATTTTTTAACTTAAACATATCATCTTCCATTAAACAGTGTGACATCTGGGTTCAAATGTCTCTGTGCTATTACAGTCAAGATTTACAATATTCGTTACATTGATAATAATTCTCTAATCTTACAATAGTAGTAATCAGCATTATAACTCTATTTGTTTCTCCCTCTTAATATATCTTCTACGGAAAATATAACATTATATTAAATATAATAATCTTAATCATATTGATAATAATCATATTGTTTACATCTCTATTTTAACATATGTTCTTTATTTCACTGATCTCCATTTATTTCTCACTTCTATTTTTATTTTACAACCATCCATAAAATAGCTCTCATGTCATATAGTATTCAGTTTGTTCTTTCTCCTTTATAGCAAGCGTTAATCTGTTCATTTCTGCACATTCTAATTTCCTAATCACATTCTCATCCGTAGGGATCTCATCACTTTGACTCAGTTGACTTCCTAAACCCCAGATTGTTTTTTCTGTATGTCTCTCCCTCTTTCTCACGTATTTGACCCATAATTACCTATGAGTGAGGGGCACTGCCTTTTCATAGCTTATACATAGGTTCTCCAGCCTTAAGTACCTTATTTTTTGGAGTATAAGACACTCCGGAGTATAAGACGCATCTTAGTTTTTGGGGAGGAAAATAAGAAAAAAAAATATGTCTCTGCCTACCAGCATCCATGGTATTCATCTGGCTAGCGTCCTGTCAGTGTGTGAGAGTTGAGGGCTGTTTTGAAACTGAAATAGTATTTGCTGTGTGAGCAACAAGGAAGGAGACAGCAAGGAGCCTGGGCGTGGCTCTGAGTCTGTGCTGAGCTCTAAACTAGACTGTTGCTCAAAACTGAAACTGAAACTCCTTTCCTCTGCTTGTGTTTTGCTTGTATATTACTACCACGTTGGAAAACCTGCTTTTGGTATTGTATATTTACTTCATGTGATATATTATATATAAAGAGAAGTTATTGAATCCTGATGAATCAGTTACTTGTGTGTGCTTTTTGGATGTGATTGCTGCTGCAAACTCTGAGTCCTTGCAGCAAATAGCAAACAGCCAGGTCAGTTTCAGCACATTATTGCATCCTGATTCAGCATGAGCAGCTGATTGGTGGGTAGATCGACCTCCCGGAATACCCCCAATCAGCTGTTCCAGGCTGCAGGGATTGCCACAGACCATCGCCGCCTCCATGCCTTGCGTTTTTGGCTACATTTGGTGTATAAGACACACCCAAATTTTCACCCTCTTCTAGGGGGGTGGGGAAAGCGCATCTTATACTCCGAAAAGTACGGTACTTCCACTGGCTCTATTCTCCAAGTCTTTTTGATGAGAAAGAAGTGATCTGACTAGGAAGAAATGGATTCCCTGAGCATGTTCACTCAAAGCAATTTTTTGCTGATGGCCAAAAAATACCTGTAAGACTCCCTTCTCCAAGGAATATTAGTGATTTACTTATTCTTTCTTGGAGTCAAATGGTAGCCTAATGTTTTCTTAGTAGGTTGCAATTCCTCAAAAAACCATAGTGTCAATCCACCAAAAGATTAACAAGGCCCTGGTTTTTGTAGCTGAAGCCAGCCTAAATACATAAGAACTCTTTTCCAGGGCTAGAACCACGGATACAGCAACATGGATGCAAAGTATTATCTGCCAATATCTTCAGGAGTACAAATGTTGGTGACACTTGGAGTAAATCCTATTTGAAACAGAAGAAGGAAAGAAAGACCTTTCAGCCATATCTGCTCTCTAAGCAACAAATTTCCTTTAGTGCTGTCCATTCTCAACTTAAGTTGATGGATGCAAGAGGGCTTTGAGCCTCATTGTAATGCTTGAATTGCCAGCTGCAATAGCAGTAGTCTACCAGTAGTTTGGGGGCGGGGGAGGTCTCACATCTCTTAACTTGTACAAAGAATGTCCCCAATTACAAAATAAATTCCATTAGGCATAGCCTATTTCTGAGCACTGGGTGCTTTACAGAGTTTCTTACATCAGAGAATTATAAAACATACCTCAGCAACAGTTTATTTCTTTCTCCAAGTAATAGCAAAGGATAAATCTAAATGCTACAAGTCATTATTGATTTGTTTTCCATAGACTCAATACTATATCCCAATAGAACTCAATATTCAATATTCTTATTTTGTAGTACCACAATTGGAAAAAAAAATTGGAGAACCATCCTAGTTCTCCAGTGTGCTGATGTGAGAATCCAGGAATGGGTTAACTCTGTCTTGTAGCTCATTGGACTGAGTCTGTCAAAGTTGTGTGGACACGCGTCCGTTGCCTGCTGTCCCAGCTTTTGACTGTCTTTTAGCTCATACAGACGTGTCAGAATTCGATCCAACTCCAAACCTTAACTCAAATATTATATTCCTGGATTCTTTTCAGCGGTCAGGAGAAGTTCTTGGGAGACTTGACTCCAGGCCGGTTACTCCCGGTCAGACCGGTGGAGCCACCGTGACTTATTCCAGCGTGAAGAGCCTAGGCTCGACCCTGCTGAAGGCCGAGGATTCAGCGTGGCTGTCAGAAGGTATTTCTGCGATTGGCCGGTTTAGCATGAAGAGTTTTGCTCAACGCCGCTAACAGCTAGGGGCTCGATGGATTCTTAGGAGCATTCTTCATCCTCGCTGGCCAGCTCAGCGTGAAGAGCACAGCTCGACCCCGCTAAGAGCCGAGGGAGCGCATAACTGTCAGGAGGCAAGCTGAGCCTTCACAAAAGGTGCGTAAAAGCTGCCTGGCTCCCAAACCACCGGGACTAGCAGCCCGAAGCCCCTTTGGCCTCCCGCCATTGGCGGAGACGATTTGAGTCCCTGCTCGGTCTCCGGGCACACTCCTCGGCGCCAAGGCTTTTCGCCACGCCAGCAGCAACAGGGTTCCAGGCGGAACGCGTCTGCTTTGCTAGGATGGAGACAGCGGCTGAGTGCGGCTGCGGAATTACGGCTTGAGGAGAGGATCCGGCCTTCCCAGCTGAGGCTCAAGGGACTAAAGACAGTTCCTCCTCACCGAGGCCAGCGCTGAAAGGAACAGCGGCCAAAATCAAGGCGAGGGCGGTTGCCTCGAGGAAGGCCTCTAAGGCTGAACAAAAAGATGCAAAAAGGCATCAGATGGCCCTAGATCGGCAAATAGCCAAAGGGCAAAGGGAGGCTGAACGGCGGAGCCAGGCGATGTCCCCCAGGGACGAACATGCCATTTCCCGCCAGTTCCATACACGGCTGTTAGCAATTCAAACTGAGGCAAGCCAAGTGAGCGAGCTGTGCGCCCACGTCTGGTCTCCAGATGGCGCTGGAGAGCAATCTTCTGTACAATGCAATGAGGCCTATCTTGAGTTCCCTGTCAAATCTGCCTCCAACAGCAGGTAATTGGGAACAACCTGTCAAAAGGATGAGGCCTGCCCCAGAGGCAACATTTACCCCCACAGCGGCGGGGCTTCACCCAAGGGACGCTCCTGAGCCTGAAATCCCCTCTAACATGAGGTTTTTTTATTGTAGAAGCAATCAAACAAGGAATTGCTGCAGGCATACAGCAAACCAGGCAAGCAGCATCTGTAGCATCTGACTTCCCCCTACATCCAGGGCAGTATCAGACAGGCCAGATCCCAAGAGATTTTTCGGCCCTCCAGGGGCCCTATTCTCCCGATCCCTCCAGGCAGAGCCAGTCATTGCTCTTGGAGGAGGAAGAGCGGAAAGACCTGGACCTTTTGGAGGATGAGGGTTTAGCGCCAGACCATCCGGCCTTCACAGGGCTCTTTCGCCCTTCCTTGTTCAAATCCGTCTTGTTAGGACTCTGTCCAAACGGTTGGGTTGGTTAATATAAACAAGCCACAAATCAATGTTTAAATGTATATATGTAATATAGCTTTAAATGCATTGTTGCATTCTGACTAGCAGTAATGGCCATAAGAGGGAGCTAGAGAACATGGTTAGTTCTCTCTCTATTCTGCTGATCCATTGCTTAAGTGACTTCGTGTCTGAGAGTAAGCTCTGTGTGTAGCTAGCTATCTGTGATAGTGTAGAATTGCTTGAAAGCTGAAATCTTTGTTTGCTGATTAAGACAACGAAAGGCTGGTAAGGAGACTGCTGTACTTCTAAACACTGACTGACTGAACGTGTATGATTCTGACTGTTAATTTGGACTGTGCTATTTCTTTGAGTAAACTACTTTTATACACTTTAACGTATCTGTTTATTGACTGAATCATTACTTATATCTACTGCAACATTACGGTTCACTGTGCAAGCCATCAGAACCCAGAGGTTACTCTGCACAATTCCTTAACACCTCTTGTTCAAGGCGAAAAATACAGCCCGCTTGGGGACAGACCCAGCGGCCCCAAATCTGGCCCTGGATTTAGCTGACCAGAGCGACTCCCTGTTTTCTGAGCCGGCCACACAAACTGAGGTGATTCCCTTACCAAAGTTGTTTCTAGACGTGGTCCAAAGGCCACGTCTAGAAACAGGGGCAGGCCCCAACCCGAGTTCCAATGACAGGAAGTTTTACAACGTGGGCCCGGAACTCGGTAAGGCACTTCATGTAGTTGATGGTCCGGTGGCAGCCTTGGCATCCTCCTCCATCATGCCTAATGACCCGGAGGAGGCCCTGAGGGCAGAGGACAAAAGGGCAGAGCAGACACTCCAAAAGGCTCATCAGGCGGCTGCCTGGGCGGTCAACGCGTCTACTGCCGCCTCTTTCTTTAACAGGGCTTCTTTGCTCTGCCTCCACAGGATGCAAGAGAGGGTTCCGGCTGGGGACGTCCGGACTCACCAGGATATCAATAAGCTTGTGGCAGCAGCAGAATTTTCTGCAGATGCCACACTTAATGCTGCCAGGTTTGCTTCCAGGGCCATCGCTTCATCCGTGGCAGCCCGCTGCCTGCTGTGGCTTCGACACTGGCAGGCGAACAAAAAGCACAAATGGAAGCTAGCCTCTGCCCCCTTCCAAAGGGAAAAGCTGTTCAGGGAGTCCTTGGACCCCATCCTGGTGGAGTCAAAGGATAAGAGGAAGATCCTGCCATCCCTCTCCAGGCAAGCAGATTACCATCCTTCACCCTATTTTCGTCGCCCCTCTTTTAGAGGGGCAGACACCGGTCCAAGCTTTCTGCGACCTCAGAAGGCCTACTTTCCAAGACAGGAGCAACAGCAGGATAGATCGGGCAGGAACAGGCAGCAGTTCCAACCCAAGTGGCTCTTTCGCCGCAGTGGAAGTCTCCCCTTTTGTCGCTCCAAGTGACTGCAGATCCAAAAACCCCATTGGGGGCCGCCTAGCCCTCTTTGCCGATTGCTGGGAGGAGATTACAACGGACGCCTGGGTCCTGGAGACGGTGAGGTCGGGCCTCTCCCTCAAATTTCTCTCCACGCCCCCGAGGTTTTTCATTCGTTGCCCCATCTCAAGGGACAATGCAAAGAGGGTCCTCATGGAAACCGCAATACAACACCTGTTGGACATTCAGGCGATTCAACTGGTTCCAGAGGACCAACAGGGACAGGGATTCTATTCCATCCTCTTTGTAATCCCAAAGACCTCGGGGGTGGAGGGCAATTCTGGACCTGAAGAGGCTAAACAACCACCTAGTTTACTGGCGGTTCAAAATGCAGTCCCTCCAGTCCATACTGGGGAATATCCGAGAGGGCGACTTCCTCATGTCGATAGACCTGACGGAGGCATATCTGCACGTGCCCATCTTGCCATCACACTGACAGTATGTACGCTTCCATTACGTGGGCAGACATTTCCAATACAGGGCCCTGCCATTCGGCCTATCGTCAGCGCCCAGGACATTTACCAAACTGCTAGCTACGTTGGCGGCACACCTCCGGGCTCTTCCCGTGCATGTCCAGTGCTACCTGTACGATATACTGATCCAGTCCTCGGGCCTCCAGGCGAGGGAGGACCCGCAGGTCACAATCCAGATACTCCAGGACCACGGGTTTTCGATCAGCGTCGACAAGAGCCACTTGACTCCGACCAAGTGCCTGCTCCACCTAGGAGCAGTCATAGACACAACATTGTGTGAGGTCTATCTCTCCCAGGAGCGACAGACAAGCCTAAAGTCCTTAGCAAGTCGTGTATAGAGGGAACGAACAGTACCCCTGGTCCTCCTCTCACAACTCCTGGGCAAGATGGTGTCCTGCATATCCATCGTGCCATGGGCACGCCTGCACACCAGATCCCTGCAATGGTTCCTCCTGCCTTACCAAAGGTCCGGCAGGAGCAACTCAACAGCCAAGGTCCGAGTTCCACCAGGAGTGCTCCGGTCCTTCCAGTGGTGGACATCCCAGGCCATCACCAGAAGAAGCCTGTTCAAGGAGCCAAACCGCCTGACCATCACTACGGATGCCAGCCTCTTTGGCTGGGGGGGGGGCATCTCCAGTCCATGATGGCACAGGGCCAGTGGTCTCAGGCAGACCTGAGTCACAATATCAACTGGCTGGAGCTCAGGGCAGCCCACCTGGCCCTCAGGCGGTTCCAGGACACGGTGTCTGGCTGGCATGTCCTCATCCTGACAGACAATGTGGCCACCAAGGCCTATATCAACCACCAAGGGGGTACCCATTCAAGAGGCCGAACAATTAGGCCTCTGGGCGGAGAGACATCATCTGTCCCTCAGGGCAGAACACATTTCCGGGGTGCAAAATGTGCAGGCGGATTGGCTCAGCAGAGCCACAGTCGACCATTCAGAGTGGCGCCTGCATCCGACACTATTCGAGGAACTGACTGAACGCTTCGGCCTTCCAGTCGTGGACCTATTTGCTGCTCCGTTCAACAGCCAGCTACCCAGGTTCTATACCAGGTTTGCGGCACCTGGGGCGGAGGGAGTCAGTGCTCTCCACAGTCAGTGGCCCTGAGGGCTACTATACGCCTTTCCTCCTCTTCCCCTCATTTCAGGGGTTATCCGGAAGGTGTTGGCGAAGAAAGCAGAGATCCTACTTCTCGCCCCCCACCTGCCCAGAAGACCCTGGTTTGCCGACCTGTCGATAGCCAGGCCATGGAGGATACCTCCGGACAGAATCTCCCTCAGCCAGGGGGCCTTGGTCCACCCGGACCCTCAATGGCTCCAACTGATCATCTGGCATTTGAGCGAGAGTTCTGAGCCAGGACAATTTCTCCTCCAGAGTGATTCGAACCATACAAGCCTCTAGGAGGCCTTCTACCAATAGGATATACGATGCAACTTGGAAAGCCTTCTGCGGCTGGTGTTCCAAGACAGGCATTAACCCCATATCTGTGTCAGTGGCCCAGATTCTGGAGTTCCTCCAGGAAGGGCTAGACAAGGGACTGTCCCCCAATACCATCTGTAGACAGGTGGCAGCCCTGTCCTTGGTCTTATCTTGCGGGGATCTGGAGTCCCTCGCTCGGCACCCTACTGTATGCAGGTTTATTAGGGGCGCAACGAACTTAAAGCCTCTGGTGGTGCATAGGTACCCTACCTGGGACCTGTCCAAGGTTTTGCACTCTCACCGGGGAACCCTTCGAGCCACTAAGATTGGCCAGCCTGCGCTTCCTCACCTGCAAGGTAGCCTTCCTTGTAGCCATCATGTTGGCCAGACGGATTTCCGAACTGGCGGTCCTCTCTGTCTGAAAGGACCTGTGTATATTTCACCCCAATAGGGTGGTCTTACGGTTGGACCCCTCCTTTGTCCCCAAGGTGAATTCCTGGTTCCATAGAGCTCAGGAACTAATATTGCCAGACTTCTGCCTGGGCTCAATCTACACCCAATCCACGAAGAAGTGGCACACCTTGGACATTAGGAGGGCCCTCTGCATATAAATTAAGAGGACTTCCTCTTTCAGGAAGACAGAGTCCCTGTTTGTGTCCTTCCAGCCTTCTACACTGGGCAACAGGGTCACACCATCGACCGTGGGCCGGTGGATATGGGCATGCATCGCCAAGGCTTACGAACTCCAGGCCCTTCAGTTGCCTCGGTGGGTGATGGCCCATTCCACCAGAAGCGTGGCCATGACAGCTGCGTTGGCGATGCAAGCTTCCATCGAGGAGATCTGTCAAGCTGCAACATGGTCCTCTCCATCCCCGTTCATTAGGCATTACAAACTGGACGCCTTCGCTTCAGCTGAAGCAGCCTTCGGCAGGCGAGTCCTCCAGAGGGTGCACATAGAACAGGGGACTCCGGACCAGACCACTGCCCACCCGTAGGACAAGCCAGGTTTGGTATGTCCCATTCCTGGATTCTCTCAGCACACTGGAGAGAGAGAGAATCCAGCCCTACCCTGGAGACTGTCTGGTCCTGAGTCCACGAGTGGGCACCATTAGAACAGAGGCACGTCAAGTCTGTCACTACGCCTTCGCCAAAAGCTGGGGACCGCAGGCAACGGAGGCATGTCCACACAACTTTGACAGACAGTCCAATGAGCTACTAGACAGAGTTAACCCATTCCTGGAATCTCAGCACACCGAGAAGGAGCGTATCAGGTAAGACCAACGCCCCATTTCTTTGTGGGGGTAGGCAGAATGCACAGCATTGCAAGTTTCATGTGGAAAGGTCCAAAAATCCATTTTAGATTGCCTTCAGTTAAGGACTAAATCTCAAATAAGCTTATCTTCAATAATAGTCATAGGGTTGATAGCATTTCTACTTAAATGACTTCACTTATTCTCCTTTTTCAACAGAAAATGCATGACATCCAAATGTAATCTAGTCCTTGTCCCTTTTGTCCCTTTAATTATGCCTTTTTATTATGACATGCTTAATGATTTTGCATATCATGATAGTTCTGGCTCTTCTCCTAGAGCCCAGGAAACAAAAGGTATGGGACTTAATTGGTACTCCATCCGCTATCATCATAATTCCATACAATCATTTTCCTGGTTATTTCCAGGGTCTTGTTTAAACTTTAAAATGAGTACAGTTGTGCCCTGTTTCACTGCAGGTACAGTTGAAGGCACCTAATAAGTATATTATTTTAATAAAATATAATTTAATAAAGACAGAAGCTGGACAACAAATTAAACTTTTAAAAATTAAACTTAAAATTAAAGGTTTTTTTTAACGAACAGGTTGCAACATCCTTATCCAACTTGGATATTTACCTTTGTCAGTTGTGGATTTGCTAGCTGCAAAATCTGGGAGTTTAGTGTCCAGACATTTCAAGGGCACCCATTTTGGGGAAAGCTGAATTGCGGTAACTGATATTACTGCAAAATTGACCAGATGGAATTAATAGATGTCTGATTTCAAAATCAATTGTAAAGTGCTAGGCAAATACATTGCAACAAGCTGTTAGATGTTTCATGTGATCTGCACAAGACTAATTCCAAGTGTGCTTTTCTTTTTTATTTTTTTACTGCTTTAAAGTGAGGTCATTATCCAGATATAAAACATTTGAAAGAATGCAGAAAGAGAAATTAATAAGAAAAAAAAATCAAATATATAATATATTTTCTATCTCTGAATGTGACTGGTATATGTATGTACCGTATATATAAAACAAAAAAACAAAACAAAAACCCAACAACAGTACTTAAACCAGAAATTTTCAGGAAAGCATGCTTTCCATTCTTGAAAATAGTTCTAATATTCTGCATCTGGAAATACAGTGAAAGCATTGCCAGAAAATGGAATCTAATTTATACTTATTAACATATTGATATTAATAAACATCAATTAATATCATCCCAAATCATCTATCTACGTTTAAGCTTTTCCCAACTTTTTAACTTTTGATCTTTTAGCCATGATTGATTCCCAGTTCCTTCCTCTTTGTCCTATATAATTTTTCTCTTCATTTCTCTTTTTAAATATTAAACAATTATTAATATCATTTTGCAAACCAGTGTTAAATCTTAGTTTTAAATTCTAGTTCTAAACTACTGATGGGGTAAACCAGAGAATAATTGGAACAATTATTAATGGCACAGAGAGAAGGATTTTGAGAAGTATGGAAGCTTACAAGTGCATGGTCACAGGGTTCTCTGTACGTGCTTTAGAACAGGGACTGCCAACCGTTGATGATGAAGGATTATGCTTAATATTTTGGGTGGCCTTGAAGTAGATGTACAATTTCACATGTGTATGGGACTGGATTTTCATATTACAATATGGAAACAATTATTTCTGCTGTTGATTTCCAAGAATCAACTTGGAAAATCTTTTTGTCTTGTGCCATATATATGCCATCTTTGTGAAATTATTGTTTAATCGTGTATACCATTTCTTGAACAAAATTTACAAAGCTGCGCTTGAATGAATGATAGTATGTTTAATGCTAGAAGAAATGCTTACCAGCATAGCAGACTAGTGCAAGATTTTATGGTAAGAAGTTGTGTTTGTTATTGCAAGTTATCTTTGAAAAATGAAAACGTATTATCCTAATGTAAATGCTTTTTAGTGGAAAAAATTGATTATGATTATAATCAAAATACATTTTTCAGGTCCTCATCTAAATTGTCTCTAACCATACCCTGCAAATGTACTCATTTTAGGACTTTATTGTAAAAGTGCAGTTGTTAGTTTAGTTAAAGGGCAATGGCAGAACAGGTATCAATCCAAATCCCTAATGTTCCTAGCAGCAGAGAACAGGTTTTTTTTTTTTTTTTTTTTTTTTTTTTTTTTTCTTTGGTGGTTCACATAAGGGAAGGCACAGAGAGGGATGAAGTGGCCTGTAATAGATTAATCTTGCAGGAATGCTTTCCTTCACAGAAAAAAGTAGTATCCACTTAAAGGTTCATAAAAAAAATGTCTTCAAGAAACCTATTATGTTTCAAAAAATTGAATTACTGAAATAATTCTATTTAGGCCAAGGCTAGGTTAAAAAAAGGTTGCAAATGCGAGTGCTCCAGAATTCTTCATCAGGTAAAATGTGCTAAGTACATACATACAAAGTGAAGGAAGGAGGGAAGAGATGGCTAAATGTTCAAACAAGAGCTTGCCTTCTTGGCCTTATGATGGCATGTGGAATAGAATATAAACGTTCAGAATTGGTTCTACCAGAAATTTTGCTGGAGATATTTGAATGAAGATACTATAGTTTATTTTTTTTACTTTCGAGCTCATTTCTTACTTAACAAATGGTAACTTCAGTACTTGAAGTCTTCAGGTAAACTAATAAAGTTATTGACCTAGTAAAAGTGTTGGAAATTGTCTTATCACCACTATTTTTGTTTTCTGATAGAGAAAGGAGATACTAGTTTGTGACCTACTGTATCTGACTTCTATATACTTTTCCTTCAACTTAGTTATTTTTCCCATTATAAATAGAGGCTTTTGAATTTTAAAATAATAAATTATTTTAAATTATTTTAAATAATTAAAATTATTTTAAATTATTTTAAATAAAAATTATTTTTATTATTTTAAATAAATAAAAAAGAAAAGCAAAAGAAAGCACAAAAATGCATACATTATATAAAATATTCATAACAAGGGCTCCAAAATAAATGAAAAAATATAACAGAAAAAAGATATAAAGTATAATATGTTGTTAGAACAATAAACAGTTACAATTCTATATTTAATTAATATAAATATTATTCAAGTATGTGTGTGTGTGTGTGTATACATATACAAGTGTATTTTTCTAATGCACTAATATGGCTATCATGCTTTTTTAACCTACTGTACTTTGTATAAATGAGTTCCATATTTCCTTATTTATCCATACAAAGTCTGCATCTATAGGTAGTTTGCTTATACGTAGCAAGTATAATCAGGTCTTCATTGAGTAAATAGGGCTGTACATTCATCTTTCCATTGTTGCAGTATCAGTCTTTTATTTGTAATACGGACATGGAGAATCCATTTACGTTGCACAATTGTCAACTTCCATGTACTAGATATGTAATTCAAGAGACTATTTTCCTCTGAAGTTTTTTAGCTTTTCCCCCAGAAAATTTTAGCTTTTCAGAACTATATAATTGTATATACCGTATTTTTTGGAGTATAAGACGCTCCGAACTATAAGACGCACCTACCTTTTTTGGGGAGGAAAACAAGAAAAAAAATCTACCTCTGCCTCTGTCTCCCAGCAATTTGCCTCCTTGCAACAAACTGAAAACAGCCCATTTCAGCTTCAGCACAGCCTGATTAGCACAAGAAAAAAAAATCTGCCTCTGCCTCCCAGCAATTTGCCTCCTTGCAGCAAACCAAAACCAGCCCATTTCAGGTTCAGCACAGCCTGATTAGCACAAGGAGAAAAAAATCTGCCTCTGCCTCCCAGCAATTTGCCTCCTTGCAGCAAACAGCCCGTTTCAGTTTCACTTTCAGCTTCAGCACAGCGTGATTAGCACAAGCAAAAAAAAAACTGCCTTTGCCGCCTCTGCGCGCCCCATTTTCGGCAGGTGGGCTACATTCGGTGTATAAGACGCACTCAAATTTTCATCCTCTTTTAGGGGGGGGAAAGTGCATATTATACTCCAAAAAATACAGTAAATGTCACATTTACATAGTTATCAGCTGCAGAGGCCTTTCCTAAAGGCCTTTCCTGAAGGCCTCTCCAGCCGATAACAGAGCTCCGGATCGATCCGGAGCTCTGTTATCAGCTGCAGAGGCCTTCAAGAAAGCCTTGCTGCAGAAAAAATGGGCCGAGGTGTGCGAGGCCTGGCTGCAACTGTCCAAAGCCGAAGAAGTTCCTGAAGACCTCTGACAGCGAAAAGGAGGCTGGTGGTGAGCACACAAGTGAACTTCCGGTTGGCCTGTTGGGCCGTTTTCACCGTCCCCAGGCTTCAGGAGGCTTTCCTGAAGCCTGGGGAGAGCGAAAACAGCAAAAAGAAGGCCAAAAATCAGCTGGCCAGCGTGCACATGAGCGCTGGAGCTGACAGGGCAACGCCTCGCGTGCCCTCAGATATGGCTCTGCGTGCCACAGGTTCGCCATCACTGCCTTATACTGTGAGTCCCTAGTGCTACATGTGGCACTTAAACACATTTCAGTGCAGGTTTATAGAACTCGAGAAGTTGCTAACAATCTGTAATTTTTAATTAGTAGGGATGAATCATATTAAATATATTTAATTACACTTAAATAGAAATGAAATTATTTCAAAATTAGTTATCCTCTTAGCCCTTCTATTACTGTTTGGAGTGTATCCCCATAAGACCATTCAGATGCCAAGATATCCATTCCAAAATAAGTTTCATATTTCTAGCCTATATCTGAGACCTTATGTTCTTTATTATAAAGGATAGTCCTTTATTTTATAAAACTGTTCTTTATATTTATTTAATTTATATTCTCTTGGGTTTGCTCTTGAATATTCTCTTATAGAGCAAAATTATAAATTTAAACATTTTCCCCTTATGAACCTCTTTCAAGTTTGTTCCTTGTTCAGGTTTGTCCTTTATTTTTTCCAAGAAAATATATTAATTGTCACTATGTAGGAAATATCTCAGAGGAATTTCATCTATGGAAATTTATATTGAGAGCATGCAGTTGGAATATAGGTTTTATCTAAAATTTTTGGTAGAAGTTCTAATCAGACTGTCCTTCACTTCCAGGATACAACTTGAGAAAAATTGACTTACAGCGTTGTACCCTTATTATGTGAACAGATGAACAAAAATTCAACTCAAGTGAGATCTGTCAATGAATTACCTATGCTGCTTTTTCATCACACCAAAAGTTTCCAGAATTAAAAACAATCTTCATTGATTTGGTCAATGTTTCTCAATAAACTTGATAAAGAGTTCATAAAATATTGATATCATTGAATGAGCATATATAGAAACTAAAACCAATGCTTTAAAAATGCAATCTGTCTGATCCATATAGTACTATTTTTTTCTTTGTAGGTTTCTCAGGTGTTTTTAAACTTGTTCTCCTCACTTGGGAGTGAGTGTCCCTTTGCAAGATAGAACCCACAGTTAGTAATTTGTTAGGTACAAAAAAAGTATTGTAATTTAGGATCAGGGTGATCATGTTATTCATTTAGGAATGTCTCATTAGCTTGTCAATTTTATTTGGAGTAGAAAATACTTTTAGATATAAATTTGTCCATTTAACAGGTATTAATTTAAACATGTTCCATTGTACTTGGTTTCCATGGAAATAGTGTACAATTAATGTTATTTATAAGGTGGAAGTAAAATAGGGTGTCTAATGGGACCCCCTGCAACTCTGATGAGGAGACTTTGGGGGAAGGATGAAGGCTCATGGGATTTTTAACAACATTAAATGAAAATGTCTTGTAACTGCATGTAAAAGATCAACGTTAACTATAAACAAATACTTCATTATTAGAAAAACATATTTCCTAACTTCTTCGTATTTGATTTCTTAAATATTTGTGTGTGTTTGTGTGTGTGTGTCTGTATTTGTGTTTGTGTGTTGTGACTAAAAATACTAAAATATTAATGGAAGATTTGAAAAAGTTTATAGAAATCTCCATTACAATAGACTCTGGTTATCACATGCCAATAATTGTCTGAAGCAATTTTTAATAACCTTTTTGTATTGAGATTTTCTCAGTGCTTTTGCACACCAGTTCCCCTAGCATAGACCATCTATCAGGTATTTTGTTAAGTTATATAATAAAGTAAGTATAGTATGGATTCTAGGCAGTTTTGTTCAAATCATTTGTTTGGGGGTTTTTCCCGGTCCTATATGTGGCATATGTCCTGCTGGAATTCCTGGGTGACTTCCTATCTAAATTGCTTTTTACACTCGGGGACTAAATGGAGATTCCCAATGCAGGATTACCTATGAAAACAGTACAAAAAGGATAGCATATTTCCTTCCAACTTTTCTAACAAAGAAATAATAACTCCATAGTTTGAATTAATCCTGTTACTTTCATGCATAATTTCTGATTCATTCCTATTGTGGAATATAGTATAGTATATCTGCGACATTTAAAATAATGAAATAATTATTCCTGTCTATATTCTAGTGCTAAAATATATATGATTCTTTGAAGTGTTTTCTAATTATTGACCCATTGATTTTTGGAAAAAGTGCTGGCTCTTGATTTAACTGGTATTATATTTTCCATCTAATAAAAGAAATAACATTTCTGACTTAAATCTACTCCTGTTGAACTGTTACGTTGAATTAGGGTCATTAAGCAGAGTGTATGAATGCTTTGAAAACTCTGCATCTGAAACATATAAATTGTTTATATGCAATTGGCTGTGGCCATAACAATTTCCTGAACTGGATGTTAACCATTACAGACAGTCCTTATTTAGTGACCACAATTGGGATTAGCAACTCAGTTGTTTAAGGAAAGTGGCCGCTAAGTGAAACGGTGACTGTGCTTATTATCTTACCTCAGCTTTCCTTTGCTTTACAGACCTGCGAAGGTCATAAATGCGAGGATTGGTTGCAAAGTTACTTTTTGTCACTGTTGTAACTCTGAATGGTCACTAAACAAGCCAGTCACTCATTTTGTTTCATAGAGTACTATGGAACAAACCTGGGCCTATTTTGTAGGAGTCTCCCACGCTAATCTCTTCATCCCTCAAAGACTTCTCCCCTCCAAAAATCCTGAAAATTCAACTGCAGCTGATCTGATAATGTCACAGTGTTACTGATTGATCTCTTGTAGCTCTTCAGAGGGTTGGAAGCTAAGTTGCAGCTTCAAAGTGTTCATCTCAATCACATATGGATAGATTTTGGCAGGGAAGATTTTCAGTGCCAGAATGGAAACACTAATGGGTTGCCTGCACTGAATTCCGTCTGGGCCTAGGACACTGAGGCAGCTGATCTCCTTTCTACCGCCTCAATGAAAGTTCACCCTGTATTCCATTGCTTGTGAAAAAATCCCGCATTCCTATTCTCATTCTAGAGGATGGAGAGGAACAATATAAGGTGGAAGTGGTATTAAACTCTAGAGGCAGAAGGAAGCAGGTCGAGTATTTGATACACTAGTAAGGCTACCCAGAGTTAGAAAGGTCATAGCAGGCAGCAACAGATGTTCATGCACCGCAGTTGGCGTAACATTTCACGACCAATACTCCAACAAACTCCATTCTTGAAGTCACAGACTTAGCAGGAGACAAGCCCTGACCAAGCTGAACAGGAGGAGTTATTTTATCGGATGGAGAGAACTTTGAGTATACCAAGTGGGAAAATGAATCCGCTCCTTCCACATCAGGCATATAGGACAAGACATGGCAGATTCCCAAGTGAGGGATAGCTATCCCTCAACTGGATCAGATGATTTACGGGATACCCTGGGTGCTCTGTGGGAATTTCTGGGGGAAGAGGGGAGTGACACAGTTACATTTTGTTCTCTGGGAACTTGGAAGAGGTAGATGGATCTAATGAGGGAGGGTGATGGAGTAGGTGAATGACCTTGGGGGACAAGAGAGAGAGGTGCTGTCTAAGAAACAAGTAGAGAAGAGAAGGGGAAGCTCCCAAAGGCTTAATGGCCAGGGGAGGAAAATTAGAAAGGATCCACTCTAATTGATCAGAAAATTAAAAGTAATGGCGGGAAGTTTGTACTTTTAGTCTTGGAAGATTCTGTTAATATAGCTGAATCACTGTATTTGTTAAGTGAGTAACACAGTTGTTAAGTGAATCTGGCTTCCCCATTGACTTTGCTTGTCTGAAGATCAAAAAGTGATCCTATGCCCCAGGACACTGCAACTGTCATAAATATGAATCAGTTGCCAAGCGTCTGAATTTTTATCAGTGACCATAGGGATGCTGCAATGGTTATAAGTCTGAAAAATGGTCATGTCACTTTTTCAGTACTGTTGTAACTTTGAACTGTCACTAAATAAACTCTTGTAAATCGAGGATTACCTGTACATAATCCCTGACCATTTTTCTACCCAAACTCAGGCTTCCATTTTACCCCTTCACATTCATTTCACAATTATTGATCGGACACGTACTGTTTTCGTTGGGGAAGACTGCAGCAAAACAAGTTTAGTCTGTTTTACTGTAGAATGAAATTGTGATAAAGATCGGAAAGTATTATTATTTTGTTATGTTGAATATAACATACAGTATGTCTTTAATTCTTCATCTATAGAAAATGTGAGTTATATTTCTCATTACTGTAAGAGAAATATGATTGCGTCACTATAATTATGGCTGAAATCACTGTTACGATTTGCAGAATATTAACATATCAAACAGAAGAGTTTTAGCTTTGCCGTTTCCTTGATATGTTCGTATTCTTTTTATACAACTAAAAGTCCATAGGAAAGTCTGCAAAATCTGAACTCACTTTAATAATCTGAACTGATATCATCCAATCAGAAATTTACCACCTTTATGAAAAGTATCTTTTTAAAGTATCCACTGATGAGCTATATTGTTGTATGGATATAAACATATTTAATATGATTTATCTTTATTTTAAAGTAATATAATTATTACTTTTTTTACAGGCATTCAGATTAAAATTCATTTTTTAAAGAACTTCTGTTTTAGTCATTGTTGAAAATAAATTGCTTTTTTATAAGATAATTAGTTAACTTAGGAATGTGTGTTTTTTATTTGAATGAAAATTAAAATTCATTTAAAATGCTGAAACGTTGCTGTTTAATTAAATTATATTAAATTGTGTTGGATTCGGCACATATCAAAGGAGTAATGTTTTTATTAAGTATGATCTGACATAAAAAGAAAAGCCTTTTTTTAGTTTTGGAAGACGAGTAGTACTCAATACTTCTTATGAACTTATTGTATGTAGTACGTCTAGTAAGCTAGGGCTGAAGAAGACCCTGTCAAGTCTTTGAGAAATCACAATGGAGCATTTGATTTTTCTATGCCTTTATTTAATTTCTCACCAAGTTTGCCACACACATCCTCACAAACACCAATTCTAATCTAGATTTTTCTAGGGTCATTATTATAAGTTTGTCATTATTAGATGTTTATCCTACTTTGTGGGTGCGTGTGTCTATATATATGTATGTATCTATATGTATATTTATATCATTCAAGGCAGCGAACATACCTAATAATCCTGCCTCCCTCCTATTTTTTCCACAGCACCAACCCTGAGAGATGGTTTGAGCTGAGAGAGGCCAAAATCACCCAGCTAGCTTTCATGCCTAAGAGAAACTAGAACTCATAGTCCTCTGGCTGCTAGACTAACACCTTAAACCAGGGGTCCCCAAACTTGGCAACTTTAAGACTTGTGGAGTTCAAGTCAATTCTGGGAGTTGAAGTCCACAAGTCTTAAAGTTGCCAAGTTTGAAGACCTCTGCCTTAACCACTAATGAAATAATCTTCATTTATGGACCAACATTGAAATCGGCAAAATGAAGCCGTTTCTAAGTCAAACCATGATTGTGCTTATGATCTTACTTAAGCTTTCCTTTGTTTTTCAGACCTGTGAAGGTCATAAACACAAGCATGGGTTGTAAAGTTAGTTTCTCCATCGTGGAAGGAGCCAGCATTCAGGAGTGGTCGAGGACAACCCAGGATATCATCCTGAATGCTGTCTCCTCCTGATGAGAAGAGGCGTATCAGGTAAGACCAACGCCCCTTCTCCATTGTGGGAGGAGCCAGCATTCAGGATGATATCCTGGGTTGTCCTCGACCACTCCTGAATGCTGTCTCCTCCTGATGAGAAGAGGCGTATCAGGTAAGACCAACGTCCCTTTTCAGCATTGCCATAACTGAATGGTCTCTAAATGAGGCAGTTGTAAAGAGGGATACCTGTACTCCAAACTGGGTCTTTCATAGTCAGAATTTAGATATGTTTAGATGATATTTAGATTTATTTATTTATTTATTGTTAATTAATTGCTAATTTATTGTTATTTATTCTCATAGCTAATACATATATCACATTTAAGGGAACTTATCATGCTATATTTTCTGTTAAATTACTATAAAAGGTATTAAAAGAGGTAGAAATTGTATTTTTTTTATTCCTGTGGCTCCCTAAAGCTCACAAATAACAGAAATTGCTTGAAGAAATAGTAAGCACTTTGAAGATATTAAGCATTCAATTCATTTTTTATGTCCCTTCCCTCCATAATTATGGAATACATTATTCCTATATACAGCCTCTACCTTGCATCTGTTAAATAACTTGTACATATTCTCCATTTCATGGATTACAGTATGAAATTAAAGTTTACTTTTTAAATTTGTAAGTGAGTACCTGTATTTTGAGGCAATATGCTTTATAAATCATTTAATGCTGTAGTACTGTATATTTATTGGGGCTTTCTAATAGGAAATATAATATATGAAGTTATTGAAGAATTTCACTCTGCTTTTTTGTGTGTACTAAGATAATTTAGTGTGAGTGTGGAATAATCAGGATAGGATCATAAATTGTGCAGGAAGTTATATGACCCTTGGAAGAGCTGAATTTGTTTTTCAGTCTAACTTAATTCAAAAATTTTCTTACGTTTTTCTAATTTGAAAATATGACAAGCAAATTTGCACAATTTAATCTTCTAGCATAGAACTGAATAGTGATGATATAATCCATCTTTAGATGTATGCATGTCATTTTAATTAGTTTCAATTAAAAATTTAGCTTTTCAAATATTTCCTGGCTTGATGTTTTGTTACTTCTCAAATTTTTACTAGTGTTTTCGAAATCTGAGTTACAGGGGTGTAGAATTTCAAACTTCAATTGCGAGGAGTTGTTAAGGAATAAAGAGAAAAACAAGTATTCGTAGAACTGTTTAGGTGGTTATTATTCATCATTTTTCTCAAAATAGGCCCAGAATTTAAATGTAAGCCTCACAAAAACTAAATACCTTTATTAATTGTTAGATCTTGGCTAAAATTACAGCAAGTGGTGTGTGTTTGGTCAAACTGCAAATAGCCCCTAGCAGGACCCAGGTTTGCTGATGCATTCTGGATAATTGAGAAACCAAAGAATACTGAAAAGAAGTCTATATGTGTTTCATTGATTATAGAAACACTTTGTGTTGACCATATCAAGCTGTAGAATATGCTTAGAACAGTGGGAATTCCAGAATCTCTCATTATCCTTATGCAAAAGCTATATACAGGATAAGAAGCCACAGTCTGGATGAAACAGCAAAATGTGTTGTCTCCAGGTCAAGAAGTAGTAAGACAAGGTTGGCCCCAGTCAACGAGTATGATGGATATATATAGAGAGAAGTTAGCTGGGTTGGAAGAAGATGTGGATGATTTTAAAAATGGAGAAAGAAACAAAAATAACTGTCACTATGCTATTGATACTACTATGGTAGCTGAAAATGCAAATGATCCAGAGCTCTAGTAATGAAAATCAAGGAAGGCAATAAAAATGGGACTAACATTATTAAAGCAAAAGAAGACTAAGAAAACTAATGACAACAGGTACCGTAACAAATTTAGAATTGAAAGTGAAAATACTGAAGTTACAGCATGTCTTTTAACATCTATCAAGGGTCTTTTAGAAACTATCAACAGTGTACGAATGGTTTTCCTGTGATTGGACTTTGGAGAACTAAGGAAGAAAGTGTACTAACATTTTTGAAATCAGAGCACTCCTCAGAATACCATGAGTGGCCAAGAAACCATGCATCATAGAATTAATCAACCCAGAGTTCTCATTTGAGGCACAAATGACTAGGTTTAAATTATCCTAATTTTGGACAAAATTATGAGAAGTAGTAGTTGTCTGGTGAAGTCTATAATACTTTGAATGGTAGAAAAAAAAGGACAGTCAGCGGCAAGGTGGATGGACTTTATTGCAGAGGCAGTGGATGCACCATTGCATGACCTGAAGGATCAGGTTGAGGACAGATCATCTTGGGGAAAATCGGTATGATTGCACTGATTTGATGGCACATCATCATCATCATCATAACCTGAATTCTATTCAAGAGCCAAGAACTATTGATTAGAAAGTTGGTTATAAACTGGAGAGAACTGGGTTACTTAACAAATATTAAGGGATGTTTCAGTAAATTTATCTCAAAATTATTGAGCAAATTAAATAATCCCACTTAGCAATACCACAAATATTTAATTCATTAATTTATTCTGGTTTGGAGTTTGGCTTTGCTTTGAGGTGTTTTCAGCAGGCAAAAGGGAATAATAAGGATTGAATTCTATTTAAAATACTTGTCCATTTGGAAAAAGAATTTTACCCCTGTTCTTATATAGCAAAGTTCTCAAAGGTACTTCACCCACTTTCTTCCAATTTTAAGTTTCCTTCCTCTCTTTATTTAATATATATTGTCATAATTTCATAAACACTATTTTTGACAGTTGTCTCCTAATTGTATTTTTATTCAAAAGTTAGTATTGCCAGTAGATATATTGTTAACGGATCAATTCCTCTCTCTCTCTCTCTTTTAGGGGGACTAGAGGGCTGAAGAGGATACTTGTTTAGCAAAGTTGGTAAGCTGCTTTACTCTTTTGCAGTTTCTACACAAGTGAATTTAGAATGTACACTTTTAGCTGACATCAATTAAATAAAGTATATTGTGTGAAATATTTATTACAGAACATAATGTTCTCAGAAGGGGATCTTAAAGCACCAGTATAAACTTGGTATATCACACTTTAAAAGATGGCAAAAAAGGTCTAGATTCAGAATTATTTAATTGTAGTTTTTAATAGTTATTTTATGGCTATTATAATGGCTCTGAAAATAAAATGTTACAGATCTTTTGTAAATTAATTATTGGAAGAAGTGATTTAGTTTCTCAGTATTATCTTATTTTCATTTAATATAATAAAGTTATTTTGCTTAATAATAGAGATTATTTAGTATTTGTCATTTGTTTTAATAGAAGATTTTAGGAATACACATTTTCAATTTCATGGACATTTATTATGAAATAAGTTAAATCAAACTTTTAGGACTTAGTATCAGATAAGTGTATGGCTCATAGTTGTGTTTTGTAAAACAGTTATGCTGCAAAGTTGTTGAAAGTCTTGAGATAAAAAATAGGATTATATGCTTATGTGTCTTGACCCCATAACTAGTTCTATGAATGGGACTTGATGATTTTTGCCCTTTTCTTCTATTAAAACACCTTTTTATAGGACTACTGTAAAGAGCAAAGTTTTTCTTTTCATTAAAACAAGCATCTGAAGGTGTGGGGATTTGGTAACCTCAACAGCGCAAGAAAGTGGAGAAGGCAGAGAATGGAGTTGCAGACTCTACAGGAGGCTCTGAAAGTAGAAATTCAGGTTCACCAGGTAAATAACTCCCCCACCCCTTTGTTTCACTTACAAAACTTAATAGAAACAGTTCTAATTTCAGGAGATCAGGCTAAAAGATACTAGTTTCTTGGTAGGTTTTGGCACATTTCTAAATTCAGCACTATGGTTAGTGTTTGTCCGTTTTTTCCCCTGTTGTTTGTTGTCTACAATTTTCTGGGACTCAAAGAAGTATTCATTGGTCTTCCATAAACTATAAACTTCACATACACATACATATGAAACTTACAACTGACATTAATTAAAAGTCTTAGGAGACAGAGGCAGAAAAAGCATAGATATAAAACAAAAATAAATTTAGTTATGTGTGCTCTTTGAACATTTTTTAATACTCCACGAGGTTTTTTCTCAGCCAGCTGAATTCTTTACCTTTTTCTCAACTTTCTGAAACCATGTATGTTACTAAACTATTTCCTTGTTTTCAACTCATAAATTATTGTTATTGAAGGTGAGTTGAACATACCCGGTTCTTACTTACAATCCATGTGACATTAAAAACAGAAATATAATTCATGAAACTGAATTACAAAATTTGAATCTTAAAACTTTCTGAAATGGTTTATAAAATTTATAAAATGTATACTCTAAGCTTGAAAGCAGCATGTATACAGATACTGCAAGTTATTGCAACTGACAGGCATGCCTTTTTTGTCTTATTGTCTTCCTTACAAAGCTGTAAGAACATAATACTATGATTTTAACATTTGTTTTCTCTAAAAGGTACAGTAATTTGGCTTTGAATTGAAAGATGTTGAAGTCACTCTGGTCTCTATTATAAGGATTTAAGTGGGTGAATTTTAAGGAATTTCTATTTCAGCTTCGTTCATTTGAATACTTGGTGAAGTGCTAATATCCACTAAAGGGATTCCAGCTTCTGCTGGTAACCAAAGTGAACAGAAGTTGCCCCTGGGCTAATACTTGAATGCCAGTGAATAAATAGCTTGCATATTCAGGAGGTTCCCGCAAGAGGGATAGAACTCTTTTAGTTTTTCGTTAGTTTCCAATAGGTTAATAACTTTCGCGTACCGTATTTTTTGCACTATAAGACGCTCCGGAACATAAGACACACCCAGCTTTTGGGGAGGAAAACAAGGAAAAAAACATCTGCCTCTGCCTCCCAGCATCCATCCGTTATTCATCTGGCTAGCATCCTTGCAGCAAACAGCAAACAGCCTGGTCAGCTTTAGCACTTTATCACAGCTCCAGCATGTGGCTCGTCAGGGCTCCGCTCCGTTGCGTCCACCACTGGTTAACTGAATTGAGCCGCTGCCGCTGCCGGGGAATGCTGGAGCTTCCACTGCCGATCAGCTGATTGGCGGTTGGATTGGCCTCCCGGAATACTACCGATCAGCTGTTCTAGGCGGTGGGGATCGCTGATTGCCACCGCCAAATGGCAATCGGTGGCGATAGGCGATCCCCGCCACCTAGAACAACTGATCGGCGGTATCCCGGGAGGCCGATCCAACTGCCAATCAGCTGATCGGAAGCGAAAGCTCCAGCGTTCCCCGGCAGTGGCGAACGGCGGCAGCGGTGACGGGCAGCGGTGGTGATCCCCCTCCCTTTCCCCCCACCGCAATATTCGCTCTATAAGATGCACAGACATGTCCACCCACTTTTGGGGGGGGAGTGTGTCTTATAGTGCGAAAAATACGGTATTTCTAAGTTACCTGCCTTTTAAGATGGCCATTGGCGTTTTAACTCCAGACATTTTAGATACAACTGATTGTCTAGGTTATTTCCAACTGACTTGTTCAAACTGTTATAGTTTTCTTGTTAGCGGACCTATAATGAGAAAAGTCAGGGAGAGTACAATCCTGTTATTTTTTTCAAACTTTTCAGTTTAGAAAATTGAGATTGATATATCAATTATTTCGAAGATGAACTAGCTATACCCCAGAACCTCATTCTACACATGCTACCAAAATTCATTGGCAAATACTGTGTTTCCCCAAAAATAAGACAGGGGCTTATATTTTTTTGAACCCCGAAATATGGCCTTGGCCTTATTATCGGGGGGGGGCTTATTATTTTGGGGGTGCAGTAGGCAGCGAGCGTGGGACTGGATGTCCCATTGCCGCTGCCTCCCCTCCCTGCCGCCACCGCCTCGTGGAGCAGGACTCAGCAAGGCTTGTTGTGCCGTTGCATGCACGAACTGCAGGACTGCCGCAAACTTCATCATACCGGCACAGCTGGGGTCCTGCTGCCGTTGGTGCATGCAATGGCACAACAGGCCTTGCAGAGTCCTGCTCCACGAGGCAGCGGCAGTGGCGTGACGAGTCTCACAGA
>QLTV01001682.1:4631197-4684417 GCA_003457575.1 Thermophis baileyi
GGAGAGAGAGAGAGCAAGCGAGAGGTGGGTGCACGCACACCCCGCGGGCCTGGCTCAGCTCCTCTGTGCTCTGCCTCCGGCAGTGTTTTGAAATGCGCTTCTGCCTCCGAGGAAGAGGAGGGGAGCCTCGATCCCTGCCTCGCCGCCCCATCGCAGGCAGGAGCGCGTTTCAAAAGCTGCCATAGGCAGAGCCCAGAGGAGCCGAGCCAGTCTCGTGGGGTGTGCGTGCACCCGACTCTCGCTTGCTCTCGCTCTCCCGGCCAAAAGAGTGCCCGCCGCAAAAAGAGCGGCTCCCGGCATGCCCCCCTTTCCCCGGAAAGTAATGGGGGGCCCTTATTTTCCGGGAGCCCCGATCCCTGCCTCGCCCCCCCATCGCAGGCAGGAGCCCGTTTCAAAACGCTGCCATAGGCAGAGCCCAGAGGAGCCGAGCCAGTCTCGTGGGGTGTGCGTGCACCCGACTCTCGCTTGCTCTCGCTCTCCCGGCCAAAAGAGTGCCCGCCGCAAAAAGAGCGGCTCCCGGCATGCCCCCCTTTCCCCGGAAAGTAATGGGGGGCCCTTATTTTCCGGGGGGGGGGCTTATTTCAATGCATGTCCCGAAAAGCCCTGTTGGGCTTATTATCGGGACATGTCTTATTATAGGGGAAACATGGTAACTCTTTAAATTTTATGGCAGAGTAGTAGGAAACAACCTATTTAAAAGAGGTGCTTTTTTCATCCGTGTATGTATGCCTTCAAGTTAGTTGGCACCTGGTGACTTTATGGACAGTTTCCTAAGCAAGATTTTTATAAGTGGTTTGCCATTGCCTTCTGAGAACTGAGAGACTAGGCAAGACTAGAACTCAATTCCCTCCACTTCTAGTCCAGTGCTTTACCAGGCTCTTTTGGAAGAATTGGGAATTAAAAAAAGTAAAAAAAATATCCCAGATTGCATGTACTTGACATTTATGATTATATATAAAGTTCAAAAATAGCTTTAAATGTATCCACTTAAAATAATGATAAAAGAGATGTATATTTTAATAAATACATGCACACAAGATGTATCGTAGTACTTTGTAACTGGTTCAGACAACTTGAATTTGTTAGGCAGTGATGGCAAAAGTATGCTGTCTGCTAAGATAGTGATACCTTTCTTCCAGATCTTTCTGAAATACAGGTTAGGCAATTGCCAGTTGAAGAATGTTTGTTTATCCACAAATCTTTAACTTGTGGTTTGTTTGACTTTGTTCTGATACTGTCCACTTTACTCTTTTGCTCTTACCTTTGGCATGCCACCTAATGCTGAATGCTGCCATCAGCTTGGAAAAGGTAGCCTGTTCATAACCTCTTGAGGTATAGTGTACCTCTTAATATGTGGCTTCTGGGAATTGGGGAATTCCTTTAATAGTTGCATTTGAACCTGGGATCATTGTTTCCACAAGGTGGTGCTAAGGGACTATTACTCTGTATTTTGACATTATTTTGACATGTAAAGTAGGCCTGTATTTTATCTCCCATAATACCTAAGAACATTGTGCAATATTTCAGGTCATCCACTAATTTGGGATGATATGCTATCATTATGCTAAATAACATCTAGCTCTGATTTCAAGTGAGTTAGTAAATCTGTATCTCTGTATAGCAGTATCTTATTTAATGGAAAGACTGAATAAGAGCCGTTGCACTGTATCCACGAAAAAGCTAGATTTGACAGTAAGAAATTCATTAAATTGAATCAGCTATGGTCAGTGTGCCATTTTGTGGTCCGCCCAGTACATGGAATCTGGGCAGAATAAACTTCTGCAATACACTTTATACAGAGCTCTCTTCAAAAATATTCCAAACTTTAATTGTTAGGCTTTTGAGTAAAAAACTACATTGCCCAATCAACATCCAGAAAATGCTTTAGAAACTGGATTGCCTTAAAGGAGGCATGCATATCAGAAAAACTACATAGGATGAAAAAGATTTGATAGATGCTTTCTTGAAAATAATTTTGATGGCCATTTTGATGGTCAAATATGGCTTGGATTACTTTTAGAAAATTGTTCCAGCTCTTAAAATTTGATTATAGCCAAGATTTGATTATATAGTGCATTCAGAAAGTATTCAGACCCCCTTCATCTTTGTAAATTTTGTTATGCTGCTTCCTGATTCTACAGTTGTTGAAATTCATTTTTTTCTCATTAATCTACACTCAGTATCCCATAATGACAAAATGAAAACAGAATTTTAGAAATGTCTATAAATGTATTAAAAAGAAAAAACTGAAATATCACATTGGCATAAGTATTCAGACTCTTTGCAACAATACTTGAAGTTTAGCTCCAGTGCCCCCTATTTCTCTTGATTGTTGTTGACATGTTTCTACAGGTACATGTTGACTGGAGTCCACTGTGGTAAATTAAATGTATTGGACATGATTTGGAAAGGCTCTCTATAGAAGGCCTCATAGCTGACAATACATAGTGTAGCAGAGAAAAAGCCATGAGGTCAAAGGAACTGCCTGCAGAGCTCACAGACAGGGTTATTGCAAGGCACAGACCTGGGGAAGGCAACAGTAAAATTTATGCTGCACTGAAGATTCCTAAGAGCACAGTGGCCTCCATAATTCTCAAATGGAAGAAGTTTGGCACAACAAGGACTCTTCCAAGAGCTGGCTGCCTGGTTAAACTGAACAGTCGGGGGAGAAGGGCCTTAGAGAAGTGATCAAGAACCCAAAGGTCACTCTAACCAAGCTCTTATGTGGAGATGGAACAGAGTTCCAGAAGGACAACCATCACTGCAACCCTCCACCGATTTGGGCTTTATGGCAGAGTGGCGAGACGGAAACCTCTCCTTAGTGCAAAACATATGAAAGCCTGCTTGGAGTTTGCAAAAAAGCATATCTGAAGGACTCTCAGACTGTGAGGACAAGGTTCTCTGGTCTGATGAAACTAAGATTGAACTATATGGCCTCAATTCTAAATGTTATGTCTGGAGAAAACCAGGCACCGCTCATCACCTTCCCAATATCATCCCAACAGTGAAGCATGGTGGTGGCAGCATCATGCTGTGGGGGTGTTTTTCAGTAGCAGGGACTGGGAGACTGGTCAGGGTTGAGGGAAAGCTGAATGGAGCAAAGTACAGGGATATCCTCAATGAAAACCTGTTTCACAGTGCTTAGAACCGCAGACTGAGCCGAAGATTCACTCTCCAACATGACAACGATCCTAAGCACACAGCGAAGACAACACAGAAGTGGCTTAGGGACAACTCTGTGAATGTCCTAGAGTGGCCCAGCCAGAGCCCTGACTTGAACTCTATTGAACATCTCTGGAGAGATCTGAAAATGGCTGTCCACCAATGGTTATCATCCAACTTGACTGAGCTTGAGAGGATTTGCAAGAACGAATGGTAGAAAATCCACCAATTCAGGTGTGCAAAGCTTGTCACATCATACCCAAAAAGACTTGAGGCTGTAATTGCTGCCAAAGGTGCTTTATCAAAGTACAGAGTGAAGAAGGGTCTGAATTCTTATGCCAATGTGATATTTCAGTTTTTTCTTTTTAATAAATTTACAGACATTTCTAAAATTCTGTTTTTATTTTGTCATTATGGGATATTGAGTGTAGATTAATGAGAAATGAATTTCAACAACTGTAGAATCAGGCTGCAGCATAACAAAATTGACAAAAGTGAAGGGGGTCTGAATGCTTTCTGAATGCACTGTAGGTAAAATCATAGGACCACATCCATATCTTTTTAAGCAGAAGTAAGCTGAAAAACATCCTATGTAAGTAGGACTGACATAAATTTGAGTTGAAGATAAACAATTTTTAAAATGTAATGATACAAAGTTCATAAATTAAATCAGTATTTAGTTACCACAAGCATAAAGAGTACAAGAGAATTATTATACAAAATATACTTGTAGCTGTAGTCAGCCGTATATTTCAAATAATTTTCAAGCGTCTTTTGTTTTTTATTTTTTACTTATGTATAATTTGTCTCAAACTGTAGACAAACGTTTAGGTCACTGGTAACAAACTCTTTTCTTCCATGCAAGACTGATAATTTCTTTGCCTAGTGATTAGCATGGATAATTCTGAGCTCAAAAAGATATGATTAAAATATTTAGGATCTTTCAAATCCTTATTGAAACTGTTGGAATTCATATGAAGTATCCTTTTCAATTTCCTAAAGGTACTCATGGTTGTTTCCCCATATGTGTGAATAGACACGACAGTCCTTTCCTGGAGAAAGAAGTGGATATAGTTGTGACATGGAGAGAATGCCATGGACAACATCTGAAATAACTATATAAATATGATTTTGAAACAGCTGCTTCAGAAGTTTAGAAAGAGATGCTTTGAACATTCTTCTGGACTTTCTGCATCTTTTTTGAAGACTTTTACAACCCTACTTTTTTTTTTTTTGTTTGATAAACAATTGTATCGTATGATGAAGCAGCTAATACTTTGCTATCTAGGGCATTATACGGTACTTTTGACATACAAATGTCTGAGTAAAGGTCTTCTCATCTAATATCTCAAAATTATTTTTTTCTAGCTGAGATTTTTAGAGCTTTCAAAGAATTATAATTTTTGCAACCTGCTCACTTAAAAAAACTAGCAAATTTATGTTTTGGCAGACTTATGACAGTAGTATATAAGGAGTAATAGCTGTTAAAGAGATTGTCCATATTTTAATTGTTTTTGGTATCAGAAAAAGCAACAATAAAACATAACATTTTTATCAGTTGAAATAACTTGAACTTATTTATAGCATCTCTTGGAGTGACCTCACAATTTTAGAATATCAAATGTGTATCCGCCACCATATATATAAATTTGCTGACACTTTATTTTAATAACTAAATTTAGTTATTAAACTAAATTTGTATATCAGTGATTGCACGACATCTGTAGATGCCATACACTAAATAAAAATAAAATAAACTCTAGATCACAGGTGTCAAACTTGATCACATCACGTGACATATCGTGATGTATTGTGACTTTTTTGCCTTTGCGGAGCCAGGGTGGGCGTGGCCTGTGCGTGACACATCCGGCCCATGGGCCACCAGTTTGACAGGCCTCCATTAGATAGTCATCCTTATGGCAATGGTGGTTTGTTAAATGTTAGGCAACTACATCTTTTGGAAGCTCAAATCAGCATGACTGATAATTAGAAATATTGAAAATTATAATTCAGCTGTAATTTCAAGTTTATTTTTCAGCCTGCTTTTAATTTAAATGTTAAGTCAGGAAGTTTTGAGACAAAGTTTTCTTTGGAATTGGGTGTCAGAGGTGACAGAATTTTAAAGTGTCGTTTTAAAAAACTTGTTTGTTCTAGATATTTTTCACTATCTTTGCTTATGCTACAAAATCTGAGAAAATAATGGGGTCATAGGCATTGTTTTAATATTTTTCTCTTTCGAAGCTTATACTGGGTAATATTTCCACTTGCCTTATGTCATGTGTTTTCTCCTTTTAACATTCATTCATTGCAGGAGATTGCATGTCACCCTATACTTTTCTAACAGTATTTGCTTGTCTTAATATTTCTCCATTCATTTTCCTATTTTTATTAAACATGAAGGTATATACTGTACGTACACAGATTAATCAACTTTTCATCATTTATAACTTTCAATCACTCATTCTTTTTTTCTATCAAACATAGTTACTTTTGTCTTTTAATATATTAATTTTCAGATCGATACTTTTTGTTGCATGTTACAATATTATTGTTATTATATACATAACAATGTGAAATCACAGTTGCCAATTCTTTAACTGATGTTGGCTTTCATACATATTGAGTTCTTCTCAAGAACCTAGGATGTTGTAATATTTTAGCACAGTATATGTTTGGATAAAAAGCAGCATGGCTTTTTGTAATTGACTGATGGAAAATTTGTTAATGCTTAGATTTTCTAAGTACCATCCAAGAATATGACACCCTGTGTGCTGATAACCACTGAGATTACCATGGTTGGTTTATGCCAGAGGTCTTCAAACTTGGCAACTTTAAGACTTGTGGACTTCAACTCCCAAAGCTGGCTGGAGAATTCTGGGAGTTGAAGTCCACAAGTCTTAAAGTTGCCAAGTTTGAAGACCCCTGGTTTATGCCATAATGTTTCAACTTCGATTTTCAGATTTTGACACTTTATTTAAACTAAATTAAGTTATTATTTAACTTAATTTACTTTAAGTTTAAGTTTAAGACACTTTATTTAAACTAAATTTAGTTATTATTTATTTAAACTAAATTTAGTTATTAAACTAAATTTGTATATCAGTGATTGCACGACATCTGTAGATGCCATCTGGTGTATGCCATAATGTTGCAACTTCGATTTTCAGATTTTGACACTTTGTGATCTTCACCAATTCTTTGTCTTCTACAGATAGTTCTCAATTTACAACCATTCACTTAGTGACTGTTTAAAGTTACAACAGCACTGAAAAAAGTGACTTATGACCAGTTTTCACACTTATGACCATTGCAACATCCCCACAGTCACATGATCAAAATTTGGGCTCTTGGCAACTGGCATGTATTTATGACAGTTGCAGTGTCCTGGGAGTATGTGATCTCCATTTGTAACCTTCCCATCTGGCTTCCTGCAAGCAAAGTCAATGGGGAAAGCCAGCAAGATTCACTTAACTGCAATGATTCATTTAACAACTGTGGCAAAAAAGGTCATAAAATGGGGGGCAACTCACTTAACAACTGTCTTGTTAGCAACAGAAATGTTGGGCTCAATTGTGGTTGTAAGTCGAGGACTACCTGTATTTTACTCTCACCTGATATTGCCATAGCAATTATCCACTTTCTTCTTTTCAACCACAATTAAGTCTGGTGTGAAGACTTAATTTAAACCAAGACCTTATCAGTCGGAAGTCCCACAGTACTTTAATCTGCTCACTTTCAATTACTTTTTCTATTTTTCTTTTCTTTTTTATGTTCCTACCAGTTTTTCATTACTGGCATACAATTTTTACATATGTTCCAGTGAATCATTTTGGTGACTGTTAAGGTGTTGTTTATAGGCAATTTGTGGTACAGTTTTTTCTGCTTCTTTGCAAAGTCTGCACTTAGAACCATTTGATGTTTTTCTCAATTCTGGCCTTGATTGCATTAGTTCAAATGGCTTGCTCTTGAGCAGCCAAAGTGGACATAAGGAATTTTCCATGTATTATGTTAGAAGATAAATCTGTCTTCTAATACTTTTATTAAAGAGTCCTACCTTCTATCACTGAAGTTGTTCTAATTTAACTCTTATTTCTTTCACTTTGTCCCAAAGAAAATTGTCTACTTCTTGCCAAAACCACTATGATGCCAAAAACTGTTTCACATTCAAAATCTCACATTACCTTTAATCCTTCGCATATTTTGTCAGTTTTTCATCACAGATCAATAATGCTATTTAGATTTATGTTTATTATTTTGCTGTGTATATGTAAATTGTACATATATAAACATTTTTACTTAAATTCTTTGATCCTGATGCTGTTGTAACTTCTGACTTACAGTCTTTGATTAAGGTTTTGTGTCTTCTACTTGACTATTTCTAAAAACAGTGTCTTTATTAGAAATTGAAACATGTAAAATGAAATTCATGTAATCTATGTGACCTTTAGAAAAGTTTGAATGTCTTATCTTTTTAATTTAATGATGGAGTGTTTTAAACCTATGAAATAAGATTCTATTGACCTTAAAATCGTTAATTCAGCAAAATAATCATACTTCGGATACTTGAGATAATGTCTAATTAAGGTATTTTCTTTGTTATTGGAGATGCAATAAAAAAGTTGGAAGGTGAACTAACACAATTTAGGCTTATTATACTTTGGCTACATTTTGGACTGAAAGCATAGGATTGTAAGTGCAACTCTATAAAGAGTGCTGCCACTCAGTGATGCACACATTCCTCTAAATTATATCTCTAGTAAATGGAATCTGTCAGTGTACCCAGATTAATGTATACTTTGTGCTGGGGTGATGCTTACCCAGATTTGCATCTGGCTTTGTTGATGTCAGTTCTTTGTCACCCATATGATGTAAATTTGATATTTGATTGCTACTGAAGAAGTGCTTAGAATGCTGCCCTGTTAGATTTTTGGAGTTCTGTTTACATCATTGTAGTCTATGGAAATGGAACACTGTTGACTTGATTGTTGCCTATCTTGGCTGATAAGTTCTAACAAAGCAATTACTGACTTGGTAAGCATAAGTGGCATTGAATTTCCCCTAATTACTTCTGAAGGAGACCCTGAAGTATATGCCCTTTCCTAAAGAGAATCCCCATGGGTCCAAAATAGTTAATATGCCTGTTTTGACTATAATTACTGAGAGTCAACTTTAACTGCTCTTAAATTATTCTAGTTACCACTGGCCTTAATGCTATACTGCGGCGGTAGACAATTTGAGGGGACTTATAAGCATATTATGTTTTAATAGACTTCTATGACCACTCATCTCAATTACAAGTAGTCTTCGACTTATGACCACAATTGAGCCCAAATTTATGTTGCTAAGTGAGACTTTTGTTAAGTGAGTTTTGCCCCATTTTACAACTTTTCTTGCCACAGTTGTTAAGTGAATCACTGCAGTTATTAAATTAGTAACACGGTTGTTAAGTGAATCTGGCTTCCCCATTAACATTGCTTGTCAGAAGGTTGCAAAAGGTAGTCTCATAACCCGGGACACTGGGACAACAGTCATAAATAAGAGTCAGTTGCGAAGTGTCTGAAGTTTGATCATGTGACCGTGGGGATGCTGCAGTGGTCATAAGTGTGAAATACGGTCATAGGTCGCAAGTGCCATTGTAACTTTGAATGGTCACTAAATGAACTGTTGTAAGTTGAAGACTTCCTGTACATGACGACTCTGGGTAGCTAATAACATTAAAAATATAAAACATATACAAAAAAACATAAAAACATATAGAAATGGGACAAATTATAAAAGGCATCAGTCAACACAGGCGAGCACAGAATCAAGTCTTCAAGGTAGGACTTATCGCAGACCAACAGAGACATGGCCAATCCAACCTCTGGAGGATGGGTGCCATAATAGGAAAGGTTCTCTTAGATCTGTCATGTGATATTCTTTAACAAATGGTATCTATAGCCTCTCCTGCCTGATCAGACAGGAATGGTAGAGACAACTGGGGAGAGAGAGTACCATAAGTAACCTGACTCCAAGCCATAAAGGGCTTTAAAGGTGACTACTAGCACCTTGAATTGTACTTGGAAGTATACTGGTAGCCAGTATACAGTTCATGGAGCAGTGGTGTCACATTTGTTGAAAAACAGGCAACACTAACCTCATCTTTGCTGGACCTTACTAGAATCTTAGAAAGTCATAGAAAGTACTAACAAAATTTATCTTCTGTTTTCAGAAATTGGTTGCCCAAATGAAACAGGATCCACAGGTAAAATATGTTTTATTTGTACTCTTAATTGAATGCTTTATTATTAAAGTTTAATGTAAGATTGTAAGATCCAATTTTATGTGTCTGAATTACTTTTCGAAATTAAATTAAAACATTCATAAAATGTATTCAGTATATAAGTAGTAGTATGTTTGATACTTCGTTTTGCTCTTCAGAAAATTGTGATTAATTTTGGGTTTGTGTTAAACCAGTGCCTTAACATTTACGCTTGCTTTAATTCATAGTTTGTAATTCTTGTTTGGCAGACAAGCAAAATCATAGTTCACTACCACTGGGTGAATCTATAATTTGCTTTGAACCCAGAAGTAAAATTAAACAGAGCATGGAGCTAGCATAGTGAATGAGGTCTGACATGCAGTCATGTTACAGGTAGACTGCAGTTGAGCCCAACATTTCTGTTGCTAAGCAAGATAGTTCTTAAGTCAGTTTTGCCCCATTTTACGACCTTCCTGGCCACAGTTGTTAAGTGAATCACTGCAGTTGTTAAGTGAATCATTTGGTCATTAAGAGAATCTGGGAAGGTTACAAATGGTGATCACATGACCCAGGACAGTGCAACTGTCATAAATACATGCCAGTTGCCAAGCACCCAAATATTCATCATGTGACACGGGGATGTTGCAGTAGTCATAAGTGTAAAAACTGATCATAAATTTTTGTTTTCAGTAACTTTAAATGGTCACTAAATGAATGGTTATAAGTTGATATTCTAGAATAGACCTATATTTTTATTATGTATGAATTAAGTAAGCGGTAATATCAAATTATATAGTTTAGTGTGTTGTTCATAATTTTTCAAACTTCAAAAGTTCTCCTGAAACTATGCTTTATATAGAAGTTATGACAGATTGTATCATTCATGTTGTACATTTCCTTATAAAAGAGCCATTCATGCACTGAATGTTGAAGGAATATTTTACAATTGTAGCTTTATTAAATATCCTACAATACAGGGCACATAGTTTGCAATATTATCATAAAGAAAAGGGCTTTCAAAGCATTTAATGGGGTGTTTGGTGAAGCACTGAGTTCTGGGTACTGTAGTTTCTGTAGAGACTATACACAAGTGTATAGTGTATAAAGCATTGTCTCTACATGTACACTACTCTAGTAAATTGTGTTAGAATTTGAAATAAAAATTCAAGATTTATAGCTAATAACTATTATTAGGTTTATCGTCTTGCCTTAAATGTAGAGAACAGAATTCCAGTGCTCTTGATTTTAAGGAACTTGATAATGTTCAGTGAATTTATAATACATATGTATATGCATTAAAACTTTTTGAAGTATATCTGCTTTTACCTCATGCACATTGTAAGATCCAGAGGCTGGAGATCAGATTTAGAGATGGGCAATAGTTTTGTATTAAAGATCTTTTGAAATAATTTATTTTTTTTCTTTGCAAAGAACAGCCTATAGAGCTTCCATATTTGCTTTCATAGACCATTTAAAGTCCTCTTGATGTCCTTATTAAACATTTCCAGTAAATCATACTTCATATTTTGCCTTCTGTCAACTGTGACATTAGCCTGAGAGTCACTAAACAAATATAGTACCAGGAAATTCAAATGTTCTTTGTACATTTAGATGCTTTATTATTTTAGTGTATTTTTGCTTTATTAAGCAGTCTTATTGCAAATCTCTATTAATAAGCAGAATTGTTGTTATACTTTTTTTTTCTAAGCAGAATGCTGACTTGAAGAAGCAGCTTCATGAACTCCAAGCCAAAATCACGGCTTTGAGTGAAAAACAGGTAGGGAACTGGTATATCTTTGACATGAATTCCAAATATTTACTACTTTAGCAATTTTGTGTGTGTTTAAAAATAGATGCGGCAAGCCAGCATTTTAGATTTTCTATAGTGTATGTACCAAAACAGAAATAATTATTTGGTATTTGAATCGTGTATGTATGTATGCCTTTGAGTCATACAGTCTTTGACTCCTAGCAGCTACTTGGAGAAATCAATGCAATTTTCTTTGCAACATTTGCCAGTTTCTCAGGACTGAGTAAGTAACTGGATTGAAGTCATGCAGTTGCTTTTTGTGCCTAAGGCAGGACTGGAATTCATAGACTCCCAGCTTGTAGTCCAGCGCCTTTAACCACCACACTAAACTCAATCTCATTTGGGACAATATTTTAAGTGCAGTTTATCTGGGGATGTGCGATGCTGGAATCTAGCTTTATAATTGTAATGTCATAAAAGAGTATTGTGTATACTCTAAAAGGTGCAAATTGGAAAAAAGTGGTCACTTAAGAAGAAGAGAGGTGACTATCAAGGGTTGCATACTGCTTCCAGTTTGCCATTGCATTTGAATGTTGGTGGTGAACTGCCAAGAAACATTGTCTAAATATGGGTTAAACATTAAAGATAGGGAAGAAATGACAGATAACTAACAACTAGGCTTTTACGGCTTTATATAAAAACCATCCATTAAAGTGTAGAAATGTATGGGATTGCTCTATTTATCTTTTAACCTTTTCTCATTTTTGAAAACCTTATTTAATGAAGAACAGTTGAATATTTGAAAACTCAGTGTGTGTTTATGTGTATGTAATCACCTAGATCTCTCAAAAGCATCTGGCTAACCATTTCGAAGAACAGATTTTTCTTTATGTTTACTTTAATATTTTAATAGATGATTAATTAATGGGTTAATTTTCCCTTCTGGAACAGCCTTTCCCAATCTCTTTCTCCCAAAAGGTCCATGTGGTGTGCCCTCACTTCCACTATTTATGAAAGGAATTTAAAAAAGGGAAGATGTCAGGAAAGTTTTCAATTGTTAAATCTTATAGTTGGGAGATGCCTACTGCTGTGTAATTCTTATTTTGTGTTTTATTATATTTTCTGTGCTGTGCATTGCAGTGCTTTGGGACTGTATGTATGTATGTATGGATGGATAGAGTGAGTGAGTGACTTACATTACATGTTTGAAAGGCCTGTCACATATGCTTTTAAATGTATATCGGTCCGGAATTTCCGACTGATACTACAATGTACTCTGGAGCATATATATGCATATAAGCATTCAAAGAAGAAATCTCTGATACGTATATGAATAAAAAAATAAATTTATATGGCCACCTACTTGTCAGTGACTCTGGGTGGCCAACAACATTAAGAACAAGAATCAACATAAGTAAAATTATAAACTGATATATTCTGCCTATCAAATACATATATTGATCCTTTAAAAATATTTAGGAAAGACTGAATCAGTGTAAGATACTTAGAATCGGTTACAACTGAAGTGGTTATAAGCCTAAATAACTACAGAATTCATAATCCCCTGTCAAAAACTTTTCTTAAAGCCTCGACATTTTTTTTCTGAATTTTGGAATGTTCTGAATAGAACCCCAAAAAATGTTTAAATCATACAGGGGCTTGAGTTATACAAAGGCTTTAATGTGTTTATTTACTTGATTTATAAAACCATCCATCTCAGTTTTACATGAAGCGGAAGTAGGAACAATTCTTTGGTTAGTGTATGCCTCTAAATTATGTTCAGATGCTCAATGAATTATATTTGTTAATATATGCCATCACAATATCGGGATGAGGTCTGTATAAAAATAAATTGTGTTGAATGCATTTTTAGAGAATTGATATTTATCAAATTTGTCTTGACTCCCAATGACTCTGGGGAACTCACAACAACTAAAACAAAGAAAATACAATAATAACAGTATAATACACAGTGAGATTGGCAGCCTGGACAGGGATCAAGCAAAGTGTCTTAACTTTTCCTTGCTCAAAACCTAGGCAAAGATCCATATCTTCAAGCCCAGATAGAATTGTTAAACCAATTATGTAGCTTGGAATATTCTTATCAAAAAACAATAAAGAGTAATTTAGGAATAATGATTCTCAGACATGGAAAAATAAAATATCAGCCATTTTAACATGGACAAAGTAAAAATTGTCCTGGTTAGGAAGAACTTGACTTCAAACTATGTATGTAAATATACCTTTATCATATTTAAAATATTGGTATTGTTAACATATTTTAATACATTAGCTTCTGCTTGAATTGTTAAATGAAAGTACAATTTTTACATTTAAAAGAAAATTCTAATTATTTATTGTGACTCATTTATCTTATATTGTCCAATTTAGTTGGCTATTGAATTGAACTTCAACGTTAGAAATCTTACTTTAATGCTAGAAAATGTACTATTCAGCACTGATCTGATGTTAGCTGGGTGTATTAAATTTTTGCATTCATAGTGGCATGGTCATATGGAAAATGAGAGTTTAGTTTCTGATTTTCAGTAAAAGTTTTATTAGCTTTGTGCCATGAATTATATTATCTAATTGTTTTAAAGGGGGGGGGTAATTTTCATACTTTAGAGAAATTGCAACCTCTCCCTTCTTTTTCTGAGAAAAAAAGAAAAAATGATCAGGTTGCAATGAATTATCTGTATGATAGGAACTAATTGTGCTTTCATGGCAAATCCCATCAGTAATTTAAATTTCTCACAATTAATACAGTGAACTATTTTTAAGTTAGTAAATTCATTGGTTAGCCCACAGGATTTTCTAATAGTTTCAGAAAAGATGAATGTGCAATTATTCTTTACATAAATAGAGATAAAATAGACCTTTGTATTGTGATGGCGTTTATAATTTTGTTAAAATAGATATATGGTGTTTTCCTAATTTTGTATCAGAGATCCTTCATTGTAGGGAGCTGCATTCTGTAACAAAGACTATGTAACACTTAACATTTTTTTTATTTGTGAACCTTTGGAAAATCTTCATTTTTAACTATTAATCTTTTATTGATGTATATATATTAGTGACAAAAACTGTCAGATAAGAACAATGTAGCTTGTGCTTCCAGGAGGTTTTGATTGAATTACAAGTAATTGTAATTGATTACAAGTATTGAATCTTCTGCATAGAACTTTGTATACAAGCTCTTTTCATTTGGAAAATACTTCATAGTGTTGATATTATCTTGACAAAATAAGAAAAAGAGATTATGAAGTGATATATTGACCTAAATTTCATAGTGAACTTGACATAAATAGGGCTCATGTATCTGTAGTTTCAGCTGCTTGGCTAGTCATACTGTATGCGATGACTCAGGTAATGCATTTTTTAAAAATTTGTACTTTGGTGAATCTTGACATGTCTTTCTACAAAAAGTTATTTTTTCTTTTTTTCAAAAGGTTTGCCCCTAGAATAAAAATAAATTAAAAGCACAGGTATTTTAAAGGGATTAAAATAAGTTAAGTAACTAACTCAAGGTCACCCGTTGTCTTTGTGCCTAAGGTGTCTAAGGTGGGACAAGAACTCAGTCTCCCAATTTCTAGCCTGATGGCTTAATTGCTACACCAAACTCAGTACTTCTTTACATATAACTTAAAACAGTATTTGAACCCCTTTACAGTTCTCAGGGCCAGCTATTTCATTTACTTGAGGTATGTGAGTTAATATAACGTATCAAGTAGTGTGTTGTGGAAGAACAGCACTGCATGTGTTTTGCTGCCGACTCTATATCCCCTAAGCTAGGGGTTTCCAACCCCTAGGCCGCAACCCACTGCCAGGCCGTGGCCTGTTCGAACCTGGGCCGCCAGAGCGGCGGGCTGGCATGCTACTCAAGCAGACCGGGCCGCCAAGCTGTAAAGGTTGGGGACCACTGCCCTAAGCTATGTTGCTAACCTCCAGAATGGTAAAAGATACTGCCCTGTCAAGATACTGCATGTAAGCTGTTACCCTGTTGTCATGTATATCTAAGTAAAGGGAACGGTCAGACCCTATAAAGAAGGAACATGATTACCTTAGAACGGGGAGCTGTTGGCACTTGAGATTCAAAGTGTGGCCTAGTGGGGGCGGGTCAAGAAAAGGGGGCGGGAGTCTGCAAGAAGAAAGCAAGAGAAGAAAGAAGAAAAGAAAGAAATCCAAAAAGGTTAAGTGGGATTAGGGGTAAGGTAGTATTTGCTACAAAATATCAGTGAAGCCTATGTAACTAGCCCAGACTAATCATATGAGTATTCTAGATATTGGATTAGGGAGTTGGTCATTGGAATTGACTGGGACATCCATGTGGAGGAAGCACTGAAAGAGCAAGAACCTTAGATGTGTGGCTGTATCCCAAAAAGGAATGATGCTGAAAGAAGAATGGGGCAGAAGAGAAAAAGATCGTATTACTGCCCTTCTCCCTCTCTTAGGAGTGCCAAGCAGCCAGATCCTTTCAAGTTGTGTTCATAGGCCTAGGCTAGAGCAGCCTCATTAATGGAAAAAAGCACTGAAGACAGGAAGACAGAGGAAGAGTGCCTATTGTGAAAACTAACTGTATAATTTTTATTTTTTGATTAAAATTATTTGCCACCCATCTTGTTTCGAAGCCAGCTTGGGTGGCTTTCAGCATGAAAAGCGTTAAAATCATAAAAGATAAATATTTCTAAAACAATCAAAATAGAAATAGCAATCAAAAATAGAATTACAATTAAAAGATAGAGACGGAGCAGAGAGGTGGGATTGCCTCTTAATTCATCAACCAGCTCTAGCGTGATGCTCCCCCCCCCATTGAGGCCCCAAGCCATCTGGCAGAGCCAAGTCTTCAGGCCCTTATGGAAGGTCAAAAGGATGGGAACCAATCTCACTTCAAGGGGTAGGATGTTCCAGAGGTTAGAAGCCACAGCAGAGAAGGCCCTTCTCCTGGATCTCACCAGCCGGAATTTCTTGACCAACAGGGCCTGCAGCATGCCTCCTTGGCTGGTGCAGATGGGGCAGGCCAGTCCCAATGTAGTGAGATGGTTCCTCAAGTAACCTCGACCAATGCTATGTAGGGCTTTAAAGGTAATAACCGACACCTTGACTTGCACCTGGAAACAAACTGGCAGCCATTGTAGCTTATGAAGCAGTGGTGTAACATGGGCCACAGAATCACTGAATCAAGACCAGAAGACCAACACTTTTATTGTTCCTAATAAATACTATGTGCTATGATTCTCTAGAGAAGCTTTACAAGGAGAAATGAAGAAAGAAAAGCCCACTGCACTGGAAGCATCCAGAAAAATGCTTTCTCCAAATCCCTGACAAAATGAACAAGGCAACATTTAAACAAGTTAAAATAAAAACATACTGACTGAAGATAAAAGTATCACTATGAAGTAGTTTAAAAAAAAACACAACTAGTCAAAAGTTTACAGAAAAATAAATGATCTAATTGCTGTGGAAAAAAATTAGAACAAAGATAGGCGGGTGTAAATAACAAAGCACTAGTGCCCTCCTTTTGCAGTACAGGTGACCCTTGACTTAAAACAGTTCATTTAGTGACCATTCAAAGTTACAATGGCACTGAAAAGAGTGACTTATGACCATTTTTCACAGTTATGAACTTTGCAGTATCCCCATAATCACATAATCAAAATTCAGATGCTTGGCAACTGGTTTGTATTTATGACCGTTGCTGTGTCCAAAGGTTATGTGATCACCTTTTGTGACCTTCTGACAAGCAAAGTCAATGGGGAAACCAGATTCATTTAACAACCATGTTACTAAGTCAACAACTGCAATGATTCACTTAATAACTGGGGCAAGAAGGGTTGTAAAATGGGGAGAAACTCACTTAACAAATGTCTCACTTAACGAGAAATTTTAGGCTCCATTGTGGTTGTAAGTCGAGGACTGCCTCTACCAGTAAACAAATGTCTGAGAACTCATGACATCTTTTTGTTCTCTCTGATTATGAAAAAAAGTGTTGCGTAGTGAATAATGAAACACTTACCGTAGTATTTATTACAATATTTACTTTTTGGGATTCTTTCTCCTTAATTGCCTGCCTGTTCCAAGGACTGGGGTTCCCCCCCCATCAATGAACAGTATAATTAACAGAGCAAGAAAATATTATGAGTTCTCAGACATTCATTTGTTTACTGGTGCTGCAAAAAGGGAGCACTAGTGTTTTGCTATTTACACCCACCTACTGTATCTTTGCTGTGAAACTTCTGTGAGAATTGAATTGATTGAGTGATAACACGAACAAAATTATCTACAAGTAAATCACTTGTCTTCCAAAATGTATTTCCAATCTGTAATTATATTTGTGATTTTAAATTTATGGTTGAAAAAGTTTTGCCTACATATGAAAAGTTACTTTTGTTAAAAGAAAAGTGTTTTCTTTGTCACAATATTTATCTGGAGTAATTATTAATAATGTAGGAGAATCTATAACAAATTGACAATCCACAACTTGTAAAGATTCAAAGGTACTAATTTTTTATTTGTCCCAAGTTTTTTGCCTTGTGTTCACCCCTCCCTTTGTAGTGGTTGGTGGAAGAAATCCTTTTTTGTTGTTATTGTAAATTTGTGCTTTATTTTAGATAGTAATTAAAAACACTCTAGTTTACTGCAAATATTGGTATAGTTGCTGGAAATCAAATTATATTTTAAATTATGCTCCCAAAGCAGTTTTACAAGTAGGAGCATAACTTTATTTTTACTTCTATTTTTTTAATTCTCCCTCATGGTGGATATATTATCCAGGCATGGGTTAATTCCGTCTGCTCTCTGATTGGACCGAGTCTGTCAAAGCTGTTCAGGTCACGCCCTTGTTGCTATGCTTGACAGCTTTTTCACTCAGTCGCTCAGCGAGGACAGTTGTGCTTTTGATTCCTCCTGTAGCAAATACTAATTGTGAGTTTGGGGGGGGGAGAACTTTCTTATTTTGAATATAATGTAACAACATATGTTTTCAAACTAAAATACATAGAAGTTACTTTGACACATATATTCTGGAGAGATCATGAGAATAAGATCTACACAAAATTGGTTTACATGGGTCAATGACCTATATGACATTCTGCAAGTGAAGAATATTTTTTTTGTACTTTTATTTGCAGTTTAAAGGATTATCATTTTTATTAGATTTTTCCTTCCCTATAGTTCAGGAGAAACTTTAAAGAATAATGAAAGAAGTGTGACATTAGGCAGACAGTTTTTTGCTTTCATCTGTATATGGGAAAGCACAAAATTCAGGGAGGCATGTCTATATTGAGCTATGTCTAAAACTAATATTCTCTCGGTGAAATAGATATTTGCTTGCAAATTAAATGTTCTCCTATTGTAGTTCCCTCTACACCAGGGTGTGAAAGTGGTGGTCCGCGGGCCGAATGCATCACATGCAGGCCACGCCCACCCCAGCTCTGCAAGGGGAAAAACATTGCGATACGTCACGTGACGGCAATGTGATGCCATGAGTTTGACACCCGTGCTCTATACCTAAATCTGCTCCAAATGATTAGAGGGCCTTACAAAATAGTTTTGAACAGCATGTGGAGAAACCACAGAAAAAAATGATGGGGAAAGAATGCTGAATAGAACATACTGATACAATTTACTAATTCTTTGTTTTCAGAACTTTTTAAATATTCAAAGATCATTTTAACTTTACCTTGTTCATTTGACTTGTACACAAGCAGAACATGTTAAGTACTTGAAATGCAAAGAGATACCATTGATTTGTGTAAAATGTTCTAAACCAAACATTTTCATGGAACTTTGTGAGATTTTTTTTTTTTCTTATAAAAAAAATTCGACCTTTTGGTCCTAGCCAGCATTATTTTCATTTTTACAACAGCATAACAATTTGTAAAAGCCATTTTTCCTCATTTAGGAGTAGTTGACTTTAAAACAGATTGTTGTAAAATAAAGAATATTTGGCATATCTTTCATAATATAGCTGTTGGTGATATAAATAATAACCAGAACTTATGCTTTGGAATATATTATAAATAGACTTGTTGATTGCCAATGAGGCAAAACTTTTTGAGAAAGAGTTAAATATTATTAAAATGGAGAGGGATTCTTCAGAAAATATAAATGTTCATTATTTTGGCCCATCTCTTTTGCAGTTTTTCAGTATAGAATTCTATGTACAAAAATTTAAGATACTTTTGTAATTTGACACTTATCATCCCTGACCAATTGCAGTTTACTGCAACTGTTACATCTGACTCTGAGCTAGCACAGTTGTTTTAAGTGTCTCATGTTTTGCAAGTACTAGCTGTAATTCCTTTGGGAAAGTTGTTCAAGAAATAGAGCATTATGTACTGATGCACTATCTAATATAGAACAAATATTTAAATGTAGAACTGTTGGTCCTTTGAAGTTTAGAAGAGCACAGAATGAAATTCATTTTTTAGTCTGTTCCAGTGGGAGAAGATTGACGTGACACCAGCAGAGGCTCTGTAAGTGTTCCACTGTGTATGACACCTTAGGTTTTAGCCTAGGACTAAGAAGACCCATCTTTATATATACAAATGATGATAACCCTTACTAGGGAAGTTTTGGCCTGTCATTGTCTTTTATTCTAAGTCATAAGGTTATTGTGTGAGGTTAAAATATTTACTTCTTTGAATTTCTAAAGGAAAGATTTGATACAATATAGTAATGAAACAAATGACTTTTAGAGCTGAAAAATATATCAACATCAATTCTGAAGCCTAGTTGATAGGGTAGGATTGATTGATTGATTATGTGCTATCCAGACAGTATCGACTCATGAGAACAACATAGATATTTCTCCCTGATGATCTGTCCCTAACTGGTTCTTTAGAACTTACAATCGTGCACCTATTGCCACTATAACTGAGTCCATCTATGTTGTTTCGTTGTACCTTTCCCAGCATTAGAGCCTTCTCCAGAGAGTTTGATCTTTGTATAATGTGTCCAAAGTAGGATAATTTGAAGATGGAAAATTACAATTATCATTGTTTGGGAGAATTTCTGTGATAAAAATGAATGTATTACCTAGAATGTTTGTGTTTCAAATAATACCTGTTTTGAAAAATGATGCACCTTTTAAACAATTGCAAAAATGTATACCTAGATTAATATACCAAGATAAAAAAATCAAGGGTTAAATATAAATTTCTTCAAGATGCAGAAGAAAGAGGAGGATTAGGATTACTTGATTGTAAATTTTATTTTGCAGCCTGCTGTTTGGTCTGGATAAAAAAAAATTGGGTTCTGCTGAGAAATAAAATAATGCTAGAATTAGAAGAACATAATTGAGATTTGGTTGGCATGGATTTTTATGGTATGGTAAACTTAATGTAGATTTTAAAACATCATGGGAGGAGTGCCATATTAAGAATATTAAGTTGTGCCTGAAAATAGCTTTATAGGTCTCAGCACAGGAAACATTTTATAAAAAAATAACAGGCAAAGATAAATACTGGTAGTTAACATATCAAAATTTATTAATACAAGAAGATGGGGAATTTAAGAGTCCATTGGAGTTGATCAGCTAATAAATATGCCGGTAAATAAAGAAAAATCTTGAGTAACATCAGATTAAATAATACAAATTTTAAATTGTTGAAATCTTGTGAGTTTGCTAAGTCTTCTGAAAATCTGATTTTTTTCCCATGTGATTTCAGGAAAGAATTCTAAAATATCAGATGAATTCAAAAATCTTTTGTTATAAGATTGCTGAAAATTTGCAATATTTTGACTATTTTCTTTTTTCTCACCAGTTCCAAGCTGTAAGCGAATTTGCCCACTGAATTATTCCCAAATACTTTCTGTTCACATTTAAGAGACAAGAAAATGAAACTGTTTCTACAGAAAATATGAACTACTTAATTATATTCAGAAACAGACTACTGAGATTTTGGAAATTTATACTAAAGAAGATAAAGATAACAGTGTTCTACCATTCACCCTCTGAAATCAGGTGCACACAGTCATAACTTAAGAATAATCATACCTTTTGAAGACTTCTTACTGAATCCTCTGTATTTAAAAAAAGCTATGAAAACTGCAGGTATATCAGTGAGCTGCAGCAAGGTACTTATTACACAAGATTACATAGCTTTCATTGTTTTACATGATAGGATGTGGAAAGAAAAGTTTGCAGTGGCCAGCATGAGCTCTTCCTGCTTTGTTTTCTTCCCTGGGACTTTTAGGCATCACAAAGAGCATTGCATCACACCTGGTTTCCAATTATAAAAGGAAAATGCTGGGAATGACAGAATCTAGATATGTAGAGGAAGATTTGTGTTGTGCAGGGGAGCAGAAAGGAAGAATTTGCAGTTGAAGGACTGGAGCAGTTGTCAGCTCAACAGGCAACTGAGGGTAAAGGAGGAGCAGATTTGGACTTACCGGTAATTAAATCAGCTGACCGGAGAAGCAGAACCCAGCAGCTTCACTACTCCAACAGCTGACAGGTAGTCCTCAACTTACAACCATAGTTGAGCCTGGAATGTTGGTCATAAGTTGTTGTGGTTGTTAAGTGGGCCACCAAATGTCCAGGCTCAATTTTATGACTCTCTTATTAAGTTGTAAAGCAAGTCGCTGTTTTCTGTCAGAAAATGGCAATTTTTTATAAATCACAGTTGTGGGATAATGAAACTGGTGCTCAAAATGTGATTATGTGATGCGGGGGTGGGGGAGCAGCAGTATATGGATTATAAATTAACAGAATATTGTGTGTAACTTTTGTCTTATCCCAGGGCAATCACATACAAATACACAAAGGGGTGGTTTTGTTCTCTGTACTAAACTAGGCTTGCAAACACACACATTTGCAGTATAGAGACAAGTCCCTGTTCCCTCACCTCCCCTTCCCAGATTTAGAAAGTTTGGCTTGCAAGTCCAAATAAAAGCGGCATGCAGAAGAAGGTGTCAAATGAAGTCTGAAGGGCCAAGTTTGTAACAGATTTGTCAGCCAGTCCAGGTTCAAAGTCAGGGTTACGAAGTTCCAAGCCAAGGCACATGGAATGGGACTTAATGGCTGGTTGTTGTCAATAGAGAGCTTGAATTTGTTGTTCTGTTTTAATAGAAGCAGGCCCTCTTGTAACCCATTTAGCTGGGTGAGATTCCTTCTGCATGAACAGTCTCACAGAGTCCCTTTGCTCTACTCTCTTTGTAGCCCGCAGCCTTGCGTTGGGAGCCGGCAGTAATTCCACACTCTTATCTTCAGAGAGTGATGGCATGTTTCTGTGATTTTACCCTACCTCCTTAGTTGCCCCTGTGTATTAGACGGCAGTCTGTCTGATGGCACTGGAACTGGCTGCTTGTCTGTCAGTACTTCTGAAGCTGGCTTTGGCGTTGGCTGCTCATCATCGGTCCCCTCCTTTGACTCTGAATGTGAGCTCATCATGACAACTTCAAAGAAACGTTAAGTGACTTTGTAAGTCGAAGTCTATCTGTACAGCCAGCCAGGAGCTGGTAAAGCACCTTTTCTCTTCTCAGCCCAGGCTGAGAAACTGCCATGCTAACGCTTCAGCAACAGTTTAGCAAAGCAGCTGATAGCAACAGAAGCCAATTTAAAGGTTGCTACGTATTGACTCAAAGCAATGAAGATTAAAGCAATAAAGAATAGATTGTTTAGAAATAAGAAACACACATAGCTTGGTAGGCATATATGTTAGTATAGTATAGTATGTGTTAGCACAGGCATAGTAATAAATTTGTAAGTACGTAGTAAGTAATACGACTTGTTATAATAGAAGCCTCCCTGAAAACACAAGGAAGATAAAAACTGTTGCTGGTCTGTACCATTTCTCAAAGGGGAATTATGGGGAGCCAAAAATAAACATTGGGAATATAATATTTTTAAAAGCAGTAGAATTTTAAAAAAAATTAAATTCATGTTTTCAGTGCTTTGGTTATGATCTGATAATTATTTGAGTGGATATATGCTTGGAATTATCTGTTGTCAAAATGGAATGCTTGGATTGTTTTATGAGTCCTTGCGTATAGTAATATAAAAGTGCAGTGTGCGTGTGTGTTTATGTGGGTGTATGTATACAAACACACACATACATACATACACATTTTCAAAGTGACCATATAGATGAGAATCAGCAGTCTGGTGCACCCAGAGGGCTAGGCTGTCTAGGACACCTCTAGGTAGTATTCAAGTCATCTCTATTTTTGTTTTACTGATCTTTCTTAGCTATAGACTTGCTACTAAGCCTTAAAGAAGAAACTGTTTCTTTTTATCCTCTCCTCATATACAATATAGAGATTGCTTTATTTTCTTTCAAAATCAAATATTGGGGAAGTACTTCTCTTAAAACCTCCCCACCTTGTATGGACTAAGCAATACTGATTTGTTTCAAATTAATCTAAGCTATTTTCACTCATCTTTTTGCTCTAAAAATTCAGTAGCTGGTGAATGTAAAGATTGATTTTATTATTTATCTATAGATAAATATCAGTTGTATTGCCACTGAATTTATTTGACTTATCAAAAATGGACTTTGGATTTGCTCTGCCACGTAGAGACTTCTCTGCTATTTTTAGATGAATACTGAACAACTTCTCTGATTGAATGTATTGCATTTTTTCCAATTTCAGTTGCTATGATGTGTTTTATTCTGGAATTTTTACTGATTTTTCTTACACTCTTTAGGGTAATATAAGAGACTGGTTTTGACAAATGTTTGGCAGCTTACATTAAGTGCTGGGTCTTTTAATTAACATATGCAATTTTTAATAAAATGTCTTGTTGAAAACCTCACCTGCTTCATCATTTGTATTATTTTACTGTTGCTTGGCATGCTCGTGCTCTTTACATTTACATTTAAATTTAAAGAAAACACTATGTAGTTTGACCATATCAGTCTGTGTTGTTTATATCTTTACAAAATTACATTGAAAAGTAACATTCGTTACTTAAATATTACTGGACAAATTTTTCCAAAGATTTGAAAAAGGAATCTTAAGAAATATTAACGTTTAAAGACTATAATTTATTTAATTGCATAATATTTCTGATGTGCTGCATGCGTTCAATAGAGCCAAAAGTGTTTTGTTGCTGATTTTTCTTTGTACTCAGTATCCAATGCATCTCACTGCAGTGTCCAACAATAGTCAGGCAGCATTGTTGGATCAGTTGCCATGATAATGTTTTTTCATTATAGCAATACCCTTATGAAACCTTTCACATGTTTGTCACTGACTGCACCTAGATTTTTGGGAAAGAAGTTCAAATGTGAATGCAGAAAATGAATCTTCAGTGACACGTTGCACTTCATGGTCTTGCATGCTGTAATAGGTTTGTCAACCACTTGAATATAATTTGGTGTTCTGTACTTGCCAAGAAAATTCTCAATGACATCCTTGAATGCTTTCCAGGTGATTTTCTCTAGCCCCACTAACAGATCTTTGAACCACTTGTCATTGATGATGTATCTGATCTGTGGACCAACAAAAATGTCTTCATTAATCTATACAATATTATTCTTGGAAACTTTTGTCTCAAATAAGAAAACCTTCACCTTCCTTGTTCATATCTTTCATAACATCTTTTATCAGTCCAAGTTTTATATGATGTAGAGGCAAAAATACCTTCGTTGTTTCAAGAAGTGATTCATGTGCCACATATTTCTGTCCTGGAACCCAATTTTTTCAGAGTGGCTATTTCTTTTTAATGTAATGCAGCTCTCTTGCACAGAGGTCCCATTCACATATATCTGACCTGCATTTCAAGCATTAGAGCCATCACTTTTAGATCTCCACAAATATTCTACTTGTACTTGATGTACTGGATGTGCTTCAACAACAGTTCCATGTTTTTGTATGTTCCTTCCAATAGCCAATAGCTATTGAATGGTGTATACTGCAAAACCAGATGATTTCTATAAAATGGTACATGATAAGTTAAATTATAGGTTACTTTTGTGATTACCAGCCAAAGATCTAAGATACACCCAAATGGTGTTCAGGAAGCAAAATATTTGTTGTCCAGTGTCATAGAGGAAAAAGCTAGACATTTTAAAATATTACAATGAAAATTGTTGCTATTTCACTTGGTTTTCATGGTAATTTAGCAAAATACAGAAAAAGCTATTCTTGACTGGAAGCAAAATTTTAGGACAGCAGGATTCTAAAGTACAAGTAGTCCTTGAAATTCAGGCATTTGGCAGTCTGTATACTCTTACGAGCAACCATGGAGTGCTACAATTCCTTCTACCCACCTATCTCTCCCCCATTGGCCAAAGTCTCCAACAATTGCAGCCAGGTAGGACCCAAGACCCTGAGAGGTGAAGGCAGGGGGTTAAACCAGGGGTGAAATGCTCCCAGTTCGCTCGTACCTGTCGGTCGCCGTAGAGCCGGTCACCAAGGTAGCGCGAGGCGCCGCCCGGACGCCGCCATTTGGGTTCTTTTACCCTCTGCGAATGCACAGAACGCTTTGCGCATGCGCAGAGGGTAAAAGAACCCAAATGGCGGCGTCCGGGCAGGTGGGCGGCACCTCACGCTACCTTGGCGACCGGCTCTATGGTGACCGACAGGTACGAGCGAACCGGGAGCTTTTCACCCCTGGGTTAAACTGTAAGTGGTGTTTATGAGGAAAGCTACTGGCAGGGTGGTTTGGTTGTGGTTGCCATGCTTGGTGAAAGACAGAGTGCATTGGCTTTAATGTCTGCCCGATCCCTGTGGCCTACCTGCTGCCTGTCTTCCTGTCCTGAAGCAAGCCTTGACTGGGGCTTCCTGGTGTTTGGCCCTTTGTGGAGGGGCCCCTTGCTCTTGGACCTTGCCGGGCATTTGACAGTTCCCAGGCCATGGCACATTTTCACCACACTGTTGGGTTAGATGGGCAGCTGTGGCTTCTTTTCCCAACCTCCCTGAACTCACACTGCATACAGCACCTCCCAACTAGCATACAGCCTGCGCTCAGCCTCCCAGGGCCTTCCCCATCTTTCTGAGGTCTACTGGGAATCTGCTCACTTAATGACTTACGAGATTGCTGAATGATCACTTTGTTCAAGAACTAAGATTCTGATCCCAATTGTGGTCGTAAATCAATGATTAATTGTATGAGCCAGTTATTAAATATTTTCATGGTGTTACATAGAAAAATGGGGAAAAGATACTCTCAAATAGAAAATTGAATGCTAATTAATTTAGTATTTATGTTTCAGTGTATAAAAGATTGCAATCAAAATTGATTCACTATTGAAGATAGTTGGTTTCATTTTACACTTTGTTAATTTTTAATCAATTTCTGCTACTCCAGTTATTTCTTCATAGCTGTCTTAACAACCAAAATGATGCCTCTATACATGGACTTCACCTGATGGAGTATATATAAATTAAAATGATTATATTATTATTATGCTTCGTTGCACAGTCAGCCAGATGTTCAGACTGGATTTGGCATTTTTGTCTACCTATTGAGTCCTTTCCAAGGACCTGGGATAGGCAGATCTGGATGTTTGATGGTGTTACTGATATTGTTGCAGGATGTAAGCTGTTCTGAGTGAAGATGTCTTTTGCAATTGACTGATGGTGAATTTAGTGTCCAAGTGGTGCTCCAGATGTTTTGGGATTGCACCCAAGGCACCGTGTACAATTGGTACCCGTGTTTTCCTGAAAATAAGACCGGGTCTTATCTTAATTTTTGCTCCAAAACATGCATATTTTCAGGTCATGTCTTATTTTGGGGGAAATACAGTACTAAATGCATCTGTCTGGCTGATGATCTTACCTGGGGCTTATTTTGGGGAGGGCTTATATTATGAGCATCTTGAAAAATCATGCTAGGGCTTATTTTCCGGTTGGGTCTTATTTTCAGGGAAACACTGTACTACCTTTGCTTGCTTTTGCCACAGTCGTTCTATTTCTATTTTCAGGTCTTTGTATTTTGTTATCTTCTCCAATTCTTTCTCTTCTATTCTGTTGTCTCCAGGTACTGCCAAGTCCACTATCCAGACTTTTATATCTGTCTTATCGACAGTTGTTAAGTCTAGGGTGTTATGTGACAGGTGCCTGTCTGTTTGAATTCTAAAGTCCCAGAGCAATTTAGTTTCTTTGTAGCTTCATCACCAGTTATAGTGGTGAGGAGTGCATCATTAGAAGATCTCAAAGAACAGGTAAAAGATAGATCATCATGGAGAAAATCTATGTGGTCATTAGGAGCAGAGGTGGTATTCAGCAGGTTCTGACCAGTTCTGGAGAACTGGTAGCGGAAATTTTGAGTAGTTCAGAGAACCGGTAAATACCACCTCTGACTGGCCCCACCCCCATCTATTCTCTGCCTCCCAGAGAATAGTCCCAGCTGATCAGGAGGAAATGGGGATTTTGCAGTAACCTTCCCCTGGAGTGGGGAGGGAATGGAGATTTTACAGTATCCTTCCCCTCCTATGCCCACCAAGCCACACCCACCAAGCCACACCACGCCCACCAAGCCACACCCACAGAACCAGTAGTAACATTTTTTGAATCCCACCACTGATTAGGAGTAAAAGAAAACAACTTGATGGCACAAAAAATCATTTGATCGTTAATGTACTTTTTAATGAAAATCTTATTTTGTTTATTTTACTTTGGGTGCTTTTAATGTGATAGTAAAGAACTGCAAGGACCTGGTTGTGTATGAGAATAGTAATAGAAGGCAAGCATTCAGTAAAGTAAGACTGGGTTTGGAAACATGCAAGATAAACCTTATTGCCTTCTTTGACAAAGTGACTAAATTAGTGGATAAGAGAAATCCTGTGAATATAGTATACTTGGACTTCAGTAAGGCATTTAACAAAGTAGACTACAATCTACTTCTTGGTAAGATAGAACAATGTGGGATATACAGTACCACCACCAGATGGATTTGCAGTTGGCTGACCAACTGCATTCAGCATGTAGCCTCAATGGAGCTACATCTATGTGGAGGGAAGCATGCAATGGGGTACCTCAAGATTCTGTCTTGGGCCCAGTGCTCTTCAACATCTTCATAAATGATCTACGTGAGGGGTTAGACAGGGAACTCATCAAATTTGCAGACAACACACCAAGTTGGCGAGAATTGCCAACACTTCGGAAGATAGACTCAAGATTCAGAAGGAGCCTGACAGACTTTACATTGGCCCCTATCCAACAAGGTGCAGTTCAGTGGTGAGAAAAGTAAGGCAGGATCACTGCTTAATTATGAGTCAGCAGTGTGCTACAGCTGCCAAAAGGGTCAACACAGTTCTACGCTGCATCAACAGAGGGTTAGCATCAAGATCATGGGACGTGATAGTACCACTTTATACTGCACTGGTGAGAACACACTTGGAATACTATGTCCGGTTCTGGTCATCATGATTAAAAAAAGATGCCTTAGAGTGCAGAGAAGAGCAACAAAGATGATAAGGGGTCTTGAAGCTAAATCATATGTTGAGCAACTAATGGAACTAGGTATGTTTAGTCTAATGAAGAGAAGACTCAAGGGAGACATGGTAGCACTCTTCCAATACTTCACAGGGAAGAAGATGTCAATTTATTCTCCATAGCACTGAGGGCAGGACAAGAAGCAGTGGTGGAAGCTTGTCAGGGGGGAATTTAATGTGGAAATAAGTGAGCACAATTAATAAGTGGAACAACTTGCCTCCCGGAGTTGTGGTACTCCATCACTGGAGATTTTAAAAAAAAATTGGACAGCCATTTGTCCAGAATGGTATAAGACAATGCTTCTCAAACTTTGGCAACTTTAAGAAGGGTGGACTTTAATTCCCAGAATTCCCCCGGCAGCATCACTGGCTGTGATGGGAGTTGAAGTCCATCTATCTTAAGGACTCCTGTGTCGGGTAGGGAGTTGGGTTAAAAGACCTCCAAGGTCCTTTCCGGTGCTGTGATTCTAAGACTGACCCAAGAGAATCCCTTTCTTCCCGATGTGTGAGTGCTGAAATGTAATGCTTAATTTTTAACTTGAGATGCAGCTTTGTAAATATGTAAATCTGTATTTTAGCAGCACATACAACACAAAAAGACTGATGTCGAACTTATATGAATAATCATACAAATAGGTGTAATAGTGTCTGTTATGGATATTCTATCTACTACAATAGAAGAAAAATACATACAAAAACCATATGCAAATAAACAAAGGATGCATGAAAAATGGAGTGGTCGGAAGCTGCTGTTAATGCTGCTAGAATTGACAATCTATTTATACTCATGCAAGCCCCTTGTGTAACACTTTACATTGGAACAATTGTGCATATTACTACTTAAAAAAATTACAGATAGCAGGAGATAGGTATACAGATAGTCCTTGATAGTTCTCAGTTCATGAGTGGAATTTCCGTTACTAAGCAGTGCGGTTGTAAAGCGTGATGTCACATGATGGCATTCAGAGGTGGGTTTCAGCAGGTTCTGACCAGTTCTGGAGAACCGGTAGTGGAAATTTTGAGTAGTTCGGAGAACCGGTAAATACCACCTCTGACTGGCCCTGCCCCCATCTATTCTCTGCCTCCCGAGTCCCAGCTAATTGGGAGGAAATGGGGATTTTGCAGTAACCTTCCCCTGGAGTGGGGTGGGAATGGAGATTTTACAGTATCCTTCCCCTGCCACTCCCACCAAGCCACGCCCACCAAGCAACGTTCCCTCTAACAAGGGAAATCGTCGCGCGGCAGTTTGAAACTGCTGCGCGGCGATTCCCTGTCACGTGCGCGGCCGCGCAGCAACGTTCCCTCTGACATGGGAAATCGCTGCGCGGCAGTTCGAAACTGCTGCGCGGCGATTCCCTGTGACGTGCGCGGCCGCGAACCTTAGAGGGAACAGTGCCACCAAGCCACACACACAGAACCGGTAGTAAAAAAATTTGAATCCCACCACTGATGGCATTGCTTAGTTACACCAATCCCCATTGCCTTTGTTAAGTGAGGATCATGGGACATGTAGCAAATCCCAGGCAGCTCATCAGTAGGCACATAAGGCATGGAGTGGCTGGAGGGAGTTGCTGCCGGATGGGAAGAAGTTCATGAGTGGCCCACAAAGTATGGGGTGAATTCAGCCTATTTGGGAGTGGCTGCTGCTCCTGGGCAGAGGAAGGTGCAAATGTTTTACTGCCAGCTTCCCCATTGACTTTGTTTGTAGGAAGTAGGCAAGAAAGGTCACACATGGCGATTGCATGACTGTGGGATGCTGCAACCATTATAAGCCAGGTGCCTAGAGCGCAGATTGAAATCATGTGACCACAGGATACTCGGAATGGCTGGAATTTTGAGGACTGGTGTTGCAGGTATTCTTCTCTTACCGTTGCTATGTTCAAACCAGATTTGATATTCAAATTGGGCAACTTTTGATGTGGGTATTTGTAATAAGGCATGCAGCTTTAGTGAAATTATGATAATTCATGCTGTGTTTTACTGCAGGCAGACGGTTATCATAAGATTTGCATGTCAACATGCCTGTTATTTATAAAACCAATAAGTGTTTACTTACTTCAATGGCCACTTACTTGTTGAAAGCTGAATCTGAAATAAGTGGTCATTTATACTGGAGGGCACAGCAATTCAGTCAGTTCAGTAATTGCTAAATCATTTCCTTTAGTAGGAAGGATTACAATTCAATTTGGATTTGAAACGCTGTATGAATTAGAAGAGTTGCATACGTTGCATTTATTTACCTTATTTAAGATCGCATGTTATTGAGTACGACATCTGATTTTAATATCTTGTAATATTTTTATTTGTAATATGCCAAATTAATCAGAGTAAAAGAAAATAGACATTTATTGTCAATAAACCATTACAAAAATCTCACTATTCAGAAAGGTTTTCATGAACTAGTGTATCATTAATATATGTCAGCATGCTGTAAATGAGAAATTGAAAAAAAATAATGTTTAGCAGTGAAAATATCCTATTAAACTTTTAATCTGAGACAATTAAAACATGCTGATTTTGCAAGGGAAATTTAACTCTGCCATAGTTCATCATCAAAAATTTTCTGTAAAATAAATAATTTGTAACAGGATAGTCTTTTAGCTTCAACTTTTAAAGAAAGTAAATCTCGTATTTTAACTACTGAAAAAAACCATCAATTACCTAACTGATTTTTGTTTTCAGTTTCATCATGTGTTTCATTTTAGAGCTCTCAGATCTTTATGTGAATATACAGTACCATTTGACCATTCCTTAGACAGAATAACAGAGTTGGAAGAGACCTTGGAGGTCCTCCAGTCCAACCCCCTGCTCAAGCAGGAAACCATTTCAGACAAATGGCTGTCCTGTCTCTTCTTAAAAACCTCCAGTGATGGAGCAACCGCAACTTCGGGAGGAAGTCGCTCCACTGATTAATTGTTCTAACTGTCAGGAAACTTCTTAGTTCTATTTTATGATGATAAACTGAATCTCATGAGGGATTGAAAAATGTTGCATGAACTAATACTGATTCAATTCTCCATATGCTCATAGAGTGGGAAGCAAAACCACACCCACTTTATATGTGTTTGTCTGTTTGTACGTATTTATTTTTGTACAAACATGTTTTACACCAATTTGTCTATGCTTTTATCTTTGGCCAAGAGCTTTTTCCAGATGACTCCTAAGCAGTGGTAAATTATGTAAAATGAAGCAAAAGAGAGCAATGCCTGGAACTTAATAGTAATTGTTTTAGTATTACACAAAAGCATTCTTGTTTATTCAAATGTTTAAAATAGTTATAAGCTTTAAAATATTTTAAAAGTTTTTTCCCCTGCTGTTTGATTGCTTTTCTATTTCATATTGAGAAACTTAAAAAAAATATACCTTGGGATGAAGGATAGGGCTACGACAGACCTTAGTTGGGAAAATCTATACTTAATTAAAATTCTGATTCTTGTAATCTTTAATAGGGTGAAATGGTGCACCATAGGGCAAAACATTTTCAACCAAGATACCTTAAATGGGCTAACTTACAGAATGCGTCTAAAATCCAGGACTGATTACTCCTGTAGAATTGAAATTTGGCAGATTTCATAACATATTTTAATACATAAATATTTTCATAAAAAGAGTTTGTGATATGATACCAAATGTCATAAAACATTTTCTGTATTGATGTTTGACTGTCTATACAGTTCAATATGGGTTGTTTTCAAGGTAGATACATCTCTGAATGTATCTCAGCTTTTCCAGTGAAGGCAGTATGTTAGAAGCTCTAGCATTGTTGAAGGCATTAAGGAACCAGGTAAGGAAATATTTCTGAAATTATGAACCAACAAATCATAAGTTGTTTAGTAAAGACCTAAATGCAACTCATATTTTCTCTTCCCCCTCCCCTCACTCCAGAATATTTGATACCAACGAGTTCATGGTTTAAATCAATTCTTAGTATTAAACATTTGTGAAATTAACCCTGCAAATACAAATTTCAATATTCGTTATTCCCAAATTGCAAACTGGACTGTCCATGGACTCTGGAATTAAGATAACCTTGTTGCATACTTCACAATGAATACTGAAGGTCAGGTTCTAAACCATTTCATCAATCATGCATGTTGCCCAGTTGTATGAGGCCTTTATTTTAGGTTGGGGTAGTGTGTGCTTAGCTGCAATCGTATAGCACAGTGGGGTTGTTACAATTTTACATTTTAATTATCATGTTGCTCGCTGAATTGAAAAAGCTACTCTCAGTGTACTTTGCATCAGCTCTAAAATATAACCCATTTTAACATTATAGGCATGGATATGCTTAATTTCTCCCTCTGTTCTCATCCTTTCACAGAACTTTTATGAGAGCTATATGATTGTCACATTTTAAGAAATTGATTGAATAATTCCTGGCATGCATCATTTTAAATATATTGCACTGAACTTCAGTTTTATTTTTTTGGTCCATTTTCAGTATGTCTCTACTTTTTCTTTTGATACCAAAACCTCAGAAAAATAACTGTTCTAGGTATTGTTTTTTCACACAAAGATACAATATCCCATAATTTAATTGTGTGAATGATAGTTTTAAAAAAAATGTAATCAAGTAAAGATAATAACTGGATGATGTCAATGAAGATTCTTAGTCAACCAGGTAGAGTTGTCTGGAAATTGAATCATGGCAACTGGACTTATTTTTGTTTGTTTGAAATATTTCACTGCTCATCCAAGTGGCTTCTTCAACTGGATGATGTAATATATATACATTTTTCAGTTGACTATAGCAAATTGAAGTATTTGTAAATAACACTAAAGGTTATAAATAATACAACGTATCAACCTGATTTGGTGTAACTGTTGCTGGCCATATTAGTAACTAATATGAAATGATTAACCTTTTCCAAAGAGTTCGTTTTCTCTTTTCTGTGGAATCCTTTTTTTTAATACAGCATTCATCACAATTTAATTCTGATGGAAATATAATAGTGTAATGAAAGAGATTCAATCTTTTTAGTATTTTTCATTCTTCTTTAATAATTTACATGATTTGATTGAAAATCTTAAAAAACCCCACTAGATGGCAATCTGAGCAACTATTTCTGAACATCTTTCATAGTTTCTGTACAAGTTTGTAACAATTCATGGACAAAAGATTATCTTAGATTATATCCCGTGATATAATTCTATTGATCATATATCCACATCTCTGCTATACTGCTACTAAGTTTGATTTTCTATATGAGAACTGGAGAGGAGAGGAAAGAAAGTCCCATCACATAAACCACTTGCTTAATATTTGTTGAAACCTACTGTGTTTCTCAGCCCCCCACCTCCTTTTTTCCCAATGAACAAAAATAAATAATAACATGAACTATTTATACCTTGAGAGTCATTTTGATATAGTAGTTAAGGTATCAGACTAGAAACTGAGAAACTGTGAGTTCTACGGTAGTTCCACTTTAGGCCTAAACCAGCTGGGTCACCTTAGACTAGACACATTTTCTCTCAGCCCTAGAGAGGAGGCAATGGCAAACCATTTCTGAAAAACACTTCAAGGAAAACGTCAGAGACTTGTCTAAGCAGTCTCCAATAATTGGAGATGGCTGGAGATTGAATGAAAGGGGGGGGGGGAAATACATCTTAAAATTTTCTCCTAAAACTCCCCTCTTTTCCTCAGTTCACAGTTTTCTACTTTATAAACGTAGTTGCAGGTAATAAACTTCCTGTATCTACCTTTATGTAGTTTACGAAAACAAAATGATTTTTTTTTGGTTTATTTTCATGCAATTAAAATATATTTTATGACTATATGAAAGGAGGTTAACTTAAATGCACTGGGAAATAAAGATTATCCTATGAAATAAACACTCTACATTTAAAATTACTCTGTAAGCTAGTATTCAAAGTATCATCTATGCATGTTTCTTAGGTCTTGAGTTTCCTGATCTACATATCCAGTGAGAGATCACACAACTTCTATATTGATGGATATAATCAAAAGTACAATTATTTTCTATATTTGGCAATAAATGTTCTACTGATGGGAAATCAGGTGATTTCATGTGTGTACATTAAGTAACCATTTGTTCACCTACTGTATAGCTTCTTCTCTTTATTTTTGTATGTGGAGGCTTAACCCAAATAAACAAGATGTGTATATAGTACAATGTGGTCAATATTAGACACACTGCTGTCATCTTCTAGATCAATCTGCTTGCTTCTGGGAGACGAATGGGAGGAAGGTTGGTACAGCATCTTAGTGTATAAGAGTATTTTGAAAGACAATGGTGATTTTAAAACATTTTTCATTTTATTTGAGACAATTAACAGTGTTGGCTTTTATGAGCTTCAGAGGGTGTACTTTGTAGTTAATCTTTCCAATTTTTCAAAAGTTTGCTTGTGTTTTCATTGAGGTCAGTCCAACATGTGTGGAGTCAGGAATATTACAGTTGGCTTGGCTGCTGCGAGAATTAAGCGTAGCATCAAAGTGTTTTGTTTTAACCCAGCAGAATTGCTCTTATATTCTCATTTTCATTTTTACCAATGTTGTAATAGTGTTTCTTTCTGTTTTAATAGGGCTCTAAAATTCTTTGTTAAGTTGCATCTTGAGATCTCTGCCTTTCTTGGCTTTGGTTTCTCTTCTTAGCAAGTTCCATTATTTGTTCTCTTTTATCTATTGGTGTTTGAAAGTCCCTTTTCACATTCATCCCTAAAAAGTTCTTTGATTTCATTCCATAGTTCCTATAGTGGCATATCAATAATTACGCAACTATAAATAATGCTGCTATATTTAGTGGCACATCAGTAATTCAAACAACTGAAATGTTCTTAAAAATTGTGGTATATGATCAGGATCATATTATGGAAACTGGTTGGCTTTGTTCTTCCTCTCTAGCTTGGAATTTATATATGAGCAGATTGTGAGTTGTTCCATGGTCAATTTGTAGTGACATCTTTGGTGTTATAACTGAGATTCTTTATTTTTTTATACCAATAATATAATCAATCCGATTTTTGTATATCCCATCTAGTGATGTCCATGCGTATGGGCACTGTTTTAGTTGTTGGAAAACTATGTAATAATGATGAAGCCATAGGATCAACAGAAACTGATAAGTGTTTTCTAGCTTCATTTGTGTTTCCTAAGCTATACATTTGAATTATATTTTCCTCTTTATTATTTCTAACTTTGGCATTCCAGTCTCTAAACAAGTCCTCTCTGGATCGAGAGAAACAAATTCAGACTCAGCCTAATCTGGACAGAGTCTTGCCCCTTCTTTGTTAATACAAACTTGATGTGCAGATGGGGATTGAGCTTCCTAAAACAGCAAGTCTTGGTGTTCTCTTGCATTCATGGCTCCACCTAGAGGAGCGGGTAATGGGTGTGGCCATTGCCCAGCTTTAGTTGGTGTGCCAATACAGTTGTGCCTTGAATGAGATGCACTGAAAAAAGTAATTCTTGTCATTATCAACTCCCATTTCGATTATTGTAACTAGATCTACGGTAAATGGGATTGTCCTGGAAGACCATCTAGAAATAGAAATAGCAATTATATACTGCTTCACAGTGCTTCACAGCCCTCTCTACGCAGTTTACAGAGTCAGCATATTGCCCCCAACAATCTGGGTCCTCGTTTTACCTACTTCAGAAGGATGGAAGGCTGAGTCAACCTTGAGCTGTTCAGAATCGAAATCCTGGCAGTGAGCAGTGAGTTAGCCTGCAATACTGCATTCTAACCACTGTGCCACCACGGCTCATAAAATTAGGCTGTTGCAAATTGTGGCTGCTTGTGTTCTTGTAGGCTAGGCTTGATAACATCACATCATGCTCCAGCTATGACATTGCATTATCTATGGTTTATTTCGATGTGTTATTTATGGGGCTGGTTTATGAAACTGGCTGTATCTGGTAGAATATGCCTATCTGCTGCATAAAAACTGGGTCTCCAGAAAATCCCTACCTATCAGGATGTTCAAATAAAAGAAACACTGAAGCAGGCATTCTTGCTAGGACCTCCCCTCCTGTAGGAATGCTAGCTCAAAGATTCTTCAGAAGACTTTTTAAGACTTGGCTACTCTGGGAGGCCCTTCAATTTTATTTTTACAGTTCTGAGATAAATGTAGGATGATGGATATTACAGTGTATTAGAAGATATTCTTGTTATTTTTTTCTTATATAACCTTTACCATGTAACTTGCTGGCTGATTAGATGTGATATGAGTGAAGCAGCATAATAGCAATAAATAATGAATTTAAGGTCCATTATATTTTATTGATCAGAGGGTTGGACTCTGTCATCTAAATGACCCTGTCCAGCTTTATAATTCTATAATACTTACTGATAAGTAGCATCGAGCACTTCTTTGAAATATTAGACCAGAGAAAGTTGGCTTAAAGTATTCTGTATCAGCTGTCCCGCAATAAAACGTGGGAACAATTTTACTATTGAAAATTAAGTGAATTTAATTAGTGTTTATGCATTCCTAGTGCATTCTTTAGAGAAAAAGCTTCTTCACAATGTTAACAACAGAAAATATTCTTACTGTAATCATTCAAAAGACTGTCCATCTGACAGATGTGTTTACAAGATACTATGCAACTTCCCATCTTCTTTGTATATGTCTGTGGATTCAGCAGTATTTTAGAGAATATTAATGCCTGGTCTCCATGATAGAGAATTGCTGTAACTTACCACTGAATGCTGACTGACTCAGCTGCCTTTGTGCTTTAAAGTGAATTGCTAATATAGACTAAAAAATGTCTTTTCTAAACAGCTTGCTCATCTCCAAAACAGTATGCTGAGCCAGCACAGCGTATAAAGATAAGGCATTCTTAACTTTGTGTAGTGAGCCAGCTAATCATCAATTTCTGTGTTGGATAAAATACAGACATATAGTTCTCTTAATAGAGAGCTGGATAGTGTTTTGATAACTGCTGTCCACACCTGACATGTTTTGGAATAGTGGGGTCTTCTGGATGACCGAGCATTGCAAAGTATGCAAGTCTGCAGTGGAAATGAAATATATTCTTTTTTCTTGAGTGTGTATTGATTGGTTTTTAAAACTGTTTTATGTCTTTTATAGAGCTTTTTCTGCAGGTTTCACACATTTCTTGCCTCTAGATGAAGGAAGACAGTCTGTCTACTGTTTTTTTAATCCGCTTTTTCTTTAAAGTATTTCTAAACAGAAACCTAAAAACACAAGATCATATATAATAAAACCAAAAGCAATCCTCCAACATACTAAAAACCATCTAATTACAGTAGCGAGCAGAATATGCTCAGGGAAAATTGGGATGTCTTAATAGGTCTTTATGGATTTCTTAAAACTTCACAGAAATACAACTCAACATATTCCACATGGCAAGCATTCCGTAAATATGGAGCCTTTGTAGAAAAAGTTATATGTCTTGTTTTAAAACAGTGGAGTTACCTCAGACAAGGATACAGGGGAAACTTTCTGCTCCTGATCTTAAAAAGTGGCCAAGTTGATAAAGTGGAAAGTGTTTCTTGACCCCAACCCATTCAAATCTTTAAAGGTAAGAAACAGCATTCTTAAATTGGTGCTGGACATTTTCAACTCAAACACCAGCTGGAGAGGTGGGCAAGAAAGGTTTTTGCGATTAAAATGTTCCATTTTATGCACATTTGGCAGTTTTAAAGTTGTATGATATCTGCTCTTCAGGTAATTAAAAAAAAAGACTGAAATTACATTGTAGTTGCAGATTATTATATTGCCTGTTGGCCAACGTTGTTTCCAATATAGGAATAAAAATATTTTTTATCCACAAATCAAAGTTTTTAGGGATTTTTTTTTTTTACAATAGATGTTTCAGACATCATAAACCAAGCTAGATTTATTACTTTCACATCATATAGTATAGTTTAAATTTTTAGGAAGACTGGTGATATTGAGATGAATACTCTAGTTGAATTCATATTTATTTGCATAGGATTTTCTGTGGAAAACACATTTCTTTACCCTTAACATTTAGGCTATATTCTGTATCATTGAAAATGTATTACAATATTTCTAGATTACTGAGTCCAAACAGGCAAATTACAATGTCAGATTATAAAACACAAAACATTAAAACACTTCATCTGAAAAAGAAACAACATAATCCCTGATGTTAGAACAATTCCTCTATTATTCAGATGTTCTGTGGAAGACTTGTTTTGACTGCCCTCCAAAATACTATAAGAGATGATAATATCTGTATCTCCAGAGATAAGGTTTTCCACACACGAGGGTGTATTACAGGAAAAATTGTGTGCTTTCGCTCTCTGTCCACCCCTCCCCCTTCTTTGGGGAAAATTCTTAGAAAGCCCCTTGGGGCTTGAATACTGTTAGAATATTCATGACTGGGAAAGCCAATGGTAACAAGGTCAGCCAATGAATAGGCATAGCAACTAAGTCAGCCAATGAGAGTTTAAACACATCTGAGTCTGTGCAGAGAATCGAAACTGAAACTTAAGCTAGAAGGCTGGGCGTGGCTCAGCCCACTCTGTACTCTGTCTGCTCTGAACTCTGAACTAGAAACTGCTTGTAACTGTTGCTACGTTAAAGAAGAACTCTGCTACTGGTATTGTAACTACTCATCTGTTGTTATGTATATAAAGAAGTTAATGAATCCAGCTGAATCAGTTTCTCTGTGTGTGCTTTCTGGAAATGATTTTCTGCAACAAACACTGATAAATACACTATATGGATTGGTTCTTGCTGAAACAGAGTTAGGGATACCTATGTGCCAAATCCTAAAAGGTTTTATAGGTTTATAAGTGCACACTTTGAATTATATTCAGATGCTTATTGATAGACAATGCACAACCAGCAGCACTATTGTTGTATAGCTCTGCAGCTTTTTTATTGCACCACTTCTTCAAAATCAGTCCTGTGTAGAGTCTATTTCAATAGTCGAGCATCGTTACTAGTACACAAATAACTGAGGAAAGGACCACAGGTGAGATATCACATATGCCAATGAAAAGTGCACCCAATCACAAGAGATACCTGAGATTCCCCTGTTAAACATTGCAGAATCAGTCACTTCTGTCAAAATAACAAAAGCAGTGTTGCAGTGCAAGTTTCTCCTCTTTTGTATGTGAGTATGATGTCATGACCTATACACAAAAAGGACAGCTTGCAATGTAGCACAGTGCTACTTCCATCATTTGCCCTCTCCCAGAGTACTGCAGCCAGTTAGTTAGCAATCCTAAACTTTTGTTTAGAATCATAGTTTAGTTATTTAGATGTTTAGAGTAGTTCTTCGTATCAGTTGCTCTGTCATTTTTCCATTGACCCCATCCGTCATAAAATAGTCCCTAGATGTTGGTTCATGAATTCCATACTTCCTTGAGATGTGCAAATGGCAATGTGAGATAGAGCCATGCGTTATAAGGATATTGGTTGTACTTCAGCCAAAACCTCAGAATTTTCCAAACTGATTTAATGTAGATGTTGAAAAAGATGGAATCTTGCCTAAAGCAAGTAGCTTGCACTGTTTTGAAGATTAGACAAACATAATCTTATCAGTGTAATAAGAAGTGAGTAGTTTTGGCAGTAGAGTGCTGCATAAATGTGAGGTGAGCCAAAATAAATTATTAAAACAACTATTGTAGAAAGAAGGGAAATTTGGTATCTAGGCAAAAGATGATAAGGAAATCTACCATATTTGCTGAAGGAATATTGGGGAAATGCTGTAAAGGGAAAAGCAACATGATTTGGTTACAGATTGTATTCCAGGTCTATTTAAAGGGTATTGGTCTTCTCTAAATGTTGCTTCCTTTCACAAAAGGAGGCAAAAATGCTGTATTCATTAGAGGGGTTTATAGCTATGTCCTATCCCCAAGAAATATGAACTACACATTAAGGAAATTTAGGGTTAAAGTTACTTTATCCTTTGGGATTTAGATATAATTTCTCTGTCTTTTGTAAAGAGGGTTTTCCCCCCATTTTCAGCATCTTTTGTCTGATATGCTTTAATGTTAGTTTAAGGAAAAGGAAAAGACTATCAATTGTCAGCTAAACTGAGATTCTATATACATTGCCACTAATTGTATGCCTGGAAGTCTCTTTTAGTACCTATAAAGATAGGCATATTTTGGTGTAACCTTGGGCTTTCTTGAGGAAAGGCAAAGTAGAAATATATTGCAGAAGTACTGCATGCTAGACACTGGCAAACAAGTGAATCTCATACTGACTGCTGCTTTTCTACACATATGTACAAGAAGAAAAACTGTTTAAAAATGTAGCCACAGTAGTTCTAGACTACTCTTTTCTATAACACACTGGATTAACAGAAATAATCAGCAAGGCATCGTTTTTTCTGTCAAAATGAAGTAAAATATCTGGTTGATAGTTCTCCTTTTAATTAACAGTTTAAAAAGTTATTCTTAAATTGTTGCTATTGGTAATCTGTGGCTAATGACATTGTAAGAAGAGTCCTAGATGGGTCCTTCAGGCAATCACAGAAACAGGAAAACATCTTTGCAAGTTCCCAGCGCCTCTCCCATTCTCCATCTAGGTGGAGACAGCATCCAGGAATGGGTTAACTCAGTCTGTAATCCGATAGGACTGAGTCTGCAGAGTGAATGACACTCCTCCTCTGCTTGCTTCCCCAGCTTTTAGACTCAGTCGTAGCCTGGACCAGACGTGTTGCAGAGTTTTCCCATTCTTGAATGCTGAATTTCGACCTAATTAGTGATTGTTTCATCTCGGATCGCAGCGGCTCTCAGCCTGACTGATTGAGCTGCTGTCCTTGCCAGCATGAAGGGCTCTTGCCTGATCCCGCTGAAGGCCGCAGGGGCAGCAGTTAGACTGTCGGCTGACAGATCTAACAGGGCAGCGCTCATGAGCCTGGCTCCGAAACGCTGACCCTCGGGCTCCATTTACTCAGCCCTGTGGCCTGATCATGCATATCTGCCAGACGGCAGCAGATTTGGCAGCGTGCACGAGCCTGGCTCCGGAGCGCTAGCCGGGGCTCAGCTCTACTGCGCCATTCAGCAGCGCAAAGCAGAAAGGGACGAGGCGCCATTTTGATTCAGCCGCAGGGTGAGTCTCTAGCCCCTGCCGTGCGCCCACGCCCCAGGATTAGTGCCACAGCCCCCGACTGTTTTGGGAGGCAATTTAGCCCCTGCCCACACTCCAGGCACGCTAATCAGTACCTTCTTCCTTAGCGGCGCTTGCAGCGGCAGGGCCCATTCAGGCGAGACCGCGTGCTCCGGCCAAAACAAAATGGCGGACGCCATGGCCAATGATGCAGCCCTCGTGGCAGACAGCCCGGCGCCATCTTCGGGCAGCAGCAATATCGCAGGGCCTTCTAGGACCCGATCCTCTAAAAGGAAAGCTGATCCGAAGCTGCGCTCTAGCAAAAGAGCTTCTAAGACTGCTGAGAAGGAGGCCAAACAAAGGCACAAGGCCATTGAAAAGGTGATTGCCAAGGCCCAGAGGGATTCAGCCAGGAGGGCAAGTGGCCCCCAGGAAGGCCAGCCGGCCTGCTCCTCCTCTTCTGCCTTCCAGCAGTTGGAGTCACCTGTTATTTCTGGAGCTCCTCAAACGGTAGCATGGTCTCCAGATGACACCAGGGTTCAACCTGTGACCTTGCCCAGCAACAGTGAGTTGTTATTCGGCTCCATGCCAGCCCCCAGGGGCCCCCTCCTTCCTGGGAGCTTCCTGTACATCAGAGGTCTACCTCGGCTGAGGCAACCTTTAATCCCACCGCTGCAGGCCTCCGCTCAGATGAGCAGTCAGAGCCTATAATCCTGGCCAGTATGGGAGCCTTGATCTCCGAGGCCTTCAGACAGGGGATTGCAGCTGGATTACAGCAGAGGGCGACTTCGGGGATAGATTCCTCCAGGGCCCTCGGGCATCATCAGGGGATCCATTTTGTGGGGGAGGTGCTTCCTCCTCAGGATCAGGCCTACTCCGGCTTCTTCCAGCCAGGCATCCCTTTCCGGGGATGATATGCAACGTGACCTAGATTTATCTGATGTTGAGGGCCTATTGCCTGATACTCCTGCCTTTGTTGGCCTATTTAGGCCCCCACTATTTAGATCACTGCTTTTCAAAGCTAAGAATAACACGAGACTGGGTACCACCCAGATTCCTCAGGATGCTGATTCAGAGTCAGCTGATCTGGCAGATCCGCTTTTTGCAGAGCCAACTATTGAGACAGAGGAGGTTCCCGTCCCCAGGTTATTCCTGGATGTAGTGCAGAGGCAGTGGGCCTCACCTGGAACGGGTCTCAATCCTAGCGGCTTCAACAGGTGCTTTTATAATATGGGCCCAGACCTCTCTAAGGCTGTCCTAGTACCATCTGTGGATGCTCCGGTGGCAGCGTTATCTTCTCCTTCCCTAGTGACAGGTTCCCCGGCGGAATCCCTTCATCCGGAAGACAAAAGGGTGGAGCAAACATTGGTAAAGGCTCACCAAGCGGCCGCCTGGGCGATTAAGGCCTCCACATCGGCCTCTTTCTTTAACAGAGCCTCTCTACTATGGTTGAGACAGTTGCAGGAAAGGGTCCCAGCTGCAGACATGAGGTCACATCAGGATCTCAACAAAATTATGGCGGCAATGGAATTCTCGGCGGATGCCACTCTAAATGTGGTGAGATTCGCGGCCAAGTCCATCGGCTCCTCCGTAGCATTCCGATGTCTCCTGTGGCTTCGCCAGTGGCAAGCAGATGCCAGGAATAAGTGGAGACTGGCATCAGCCCCGTATTCCGGGGATCAGCTGTTTGCAGTCTCCCTGGAGCCCATTCTCGTAGAGTCCAGGGACAAGCGCAAGATCCTGCCGTCCATATCTTGGAGGGCCGATTCTCGCCCATTCCCTTATTTTCGTCCCTCTTCATATCGAGGACCAGACAGTGGTTTCAGGCTGCCTAGGTCTCAGAGGCTTTTCCCCCCAGACAAGGACAGCATCAGGACAGGCAGGGCAGGCAAGGGCAAGGTTACCCTCCCAAACGGTCCTTTCGGGGTGGGAGAGGTCACTCCTTTTGACGCTTGAGGTGACTGCTCGTCCAACCCTCCCATTGGGGGGTTGCTTGGCGTTCTTTGCCAGCCAATGGGAGGACACCACCACGGACCCATGGGTCAGGGAGACGGTGAGGTCTGGCCTCTCCCTGGAGTTCCTCTCCACCCCACCACCCCACCCCCCGAGGTTTTTCGTCCATTGTCCTGTATCAAAGGACCGGACAAAATGACTCCTCATGGAATCGGCTATAAAACACCTTTTGGAGATTCAGGCCATTCAACCGGTGCCAGAGGAGCAGAGAGGACAGGGGTTCTACTCCCTACTGTTGTAATCCAAAAAGCCTCGGGGGGGTTGGAGGGCAATTCTCGATCTCAAGACCTTGAACCGTCGTGTCGTTTACTGACAGTTCAAAATGCAGTCGCTTCAGACCATATTAGAGAGCATCAGACAGAGCGACTTTCTCACGTTGTTGGATCTGACGGAAGCATACCTTCACGTTCCCATCCTTCCAGCCCACAGATAGTTTCTCCGCTTCCACTATGCAGGGAAACATTATAAATACCGAGCACTTCCGTTTGGCCTGTCCTCCGCCCCCAGAGTATTTACCAAGCTGATGGCCGCTCTGGTGGGCCATCTTTGGACTCTTCCCATAAGGCTCCAGTTCTATCTGGATGACATACTCATCCAGTCCAGCTCAGAACAACAGGCAAGGAGGGACCTGAAGGTCACCATACAGGCCCTACAGGCCCACGGCTTCTCCATAAACACGGCCAAGAGCCACTTAGTTCCATCGACTCGACTGCTCCATTTGGGGGCAGTCATAGACACTGTGGAGTCCAAAGTATACCTATCCCAGGAGTGTCAGTCCAATCTAAGAGAGCTGGCACTCCGCATCAGGAGAGAACGCACTGTCCCACTACTCCTTCTCTCCCAGCTCCTGGGAAAGATGGTGTCATGTATTTCCATCACCCCGTGGGCATGACTCTGCAGCAGGAAGCTGCAGTGGTTCCTCCTTCCATATGAGAGGTCAGGCAAGAGCAGTACACAAATCAGGGTTCGGGTCCCACCAGAGGTGATCAGATCTCTCGAATGGTGGACATCCAAGGCCATTTCCAAGGGTTGCCAATTCAGAGAACCACAATTCCTGACTCTTACAACCGATGCCAGCCTTTTTGGCTGGGGAGCTCACCTCCAGTCCCACATGGCCCAGGGACAGTGGACCCAGGAAGATCTGAGCCACAACATCAATTGGTTGGAGCTCAGGGCATGGCCTTCAGGAAATTCGAGAACGTGGTCTCAGGCAGAGACGTTTTAGTCTTGACAGACAATGTGGCCGCCAAGGTGCACATAAACCGCCTGGGAGGGACCCACTCCAGGCATCTTATGCAGGAGGCCGAGCAGTTGGGCCTCTGGGCGGAGACCCACCTGCGGTCCATATGGGCGGCACACATATCTGGAGCAGCCAACGTACAGGCGGACTGGCTCAGCTGGGCGTCGGTGGACCATGCGGAGTGGCGTCTTCATCCATCCCTGTTCCGGGAACTGACGGAACGTTTTGGCCTCCCAACAGTTGACCTGTTGCCACTTAAGACAACTGCCAACTCCCATGATTCTTTGCCAGATTCGCGATGCCAGGGGCAGAGGGGGTCGATGCACTGCGCAGTCCATGGCCCCCAGGACTTATGTATGCATTTCCTCCTCTCCCGCTCATCCTGAAGGTCATCAGGAAACTGCTGCAGGAGGGAGCGGAACTTCTACTGCTGGCCCCAGGAGGCCTTGGTTCGCAGACCTGGTGAACCTATCCATGGCTCGACCCTGGAGAATCCCTCAGAGCAGGGTCTCCCTCAGCCAGGGAGCGTTGGTCCACCCGAACCCCCAGTGGTTCCAGCTGACCGCCTGGCGCTTGAGCGGAGCCTTCTGAGGGGGGGGGACAACTTTTCTGCCAGGGTCATCAAGACAATTCAGGCCTCGCGCAGAGCTTCGACCAACCTTATATACAACACCACGTGGAAGGCCTTTTGTCAGTGGTGTACAAGAGGGGAATTGTCCCCCACAGACGTTTCCATAGGCCAGATCCTGGAGTTCCTCCAAGAGGGTCTCGATAACGGGCTATCCCCGAACACTATCAGGAGACAGGTTGCTGCTCTCTCTTCCATTTTGACATGCGGGGCATTGGAGTCCCTCTCTCAATACCCCATGGTTCGTCAGTTTCTCAGGGATGCAACCAACATCCGGCCCCCGGTTGTTCATAGGTTCCCCACATGGGACTTGACCAAGGTTCTGAATTCCCTTACCCGGGGGCCCTTCGAACCTTTGAGGGAAGCCAGCCTGCACTTTCTTACATATAAGATGACATTCCTAGTGGCCATAACATCGGCCAGACGAATCTCAGAGCTGGCGGCGCTGTCGATTCGATCGGACCTTTGTGTGTTCCACTCTGACAGGGTGGTTTTGAGGCTGGACCTGACATTCATCCCCAAGGTAAACACTTGGTTCCACAGGGCGCAGGAACTGGTGCTGCCGAACTTCTGTCCTGAGCCAGCCCATCGCTTAGAACGTAAGTGGCACACCTTGGATGTGCGCAGGGCCCTCTGCATCTACGTCTGAAGGACTTCCTCCATGCGGAGGATGGAATCTCTATTTGTCTCCTTCCAGCCAGCCACACTGGGCAACAAAGTCACCCCGTCTACATTGGGCCGGTGGATCAGGGCGTGTATTGCCAAAGCTTACGAGACACAGGCATTACCGCTGCCAAGAAACGTCACCGCCCATTCCACCAGAAGCGCAGACACCACTGCGGCGTGGGCAACTCAAGCATCTATTGAGGTTGTCTGCCGTGCGGCCACCTGGTCCTCTCCATCTCCCTTTATCCGCCACTATAAGTTAGACTCTTACGCTTCGGCTGAGGCGGCCTTTGGCAGGCGGATGCTTCAATGGGTCCATACGGAGCAGGGGACATCGGACCGGAATGCACCCTCCCAATAGGACTGCCAGCTTTGGTATGTCCCATTCCTGGATGCTGTCTCCACCTAGATGGAGAAGGGGCGTTGGTCTTACCTGATATGCTCCTTCTCATTGACGTGGAGACAGCATCCAGCCCCACCTGGAGTAGCGTCCGGTCTGGGTCCACGAGGAGATACTACAACGCAGTGCAGCATGTCAGTCTGCATCAGCTCCTTCGTCGAAAAGCTGGGGAAGCAAGCGGAGGAAGCGTGTCATTCACTCTGCAGACTCAGTCCTATTGGATTACAGACGGATTAACCCATTCCTGGATGCTGTCTCCACGTCAATGAGAAGGAGCGTATCAGGTAAGACCAATGCCCCTTTTGCTGCACGTGTGTTGTAGCCTGCTAAACCTTTGGACATGAGTTTTTTTCTGCGGCTGATCAAGGAAAAAAGCTGCAGAAAGATTTTCCTTGCTTTCTTGCTTCCCTTTGTCTACACTTTAGCCTGGAGTCAAGATAAGGTTTTTAAAAGGGATAGAGATTGGAGGGCAGAGGAGTGGAGTTTAGTTCTGGCATCTAATTTGTGTGTGGGGGGGAGAGATCAAGAAGTATGTCCCTCCCAGCTTTTTTATTTTAATTGAAGAAATGTGACGTTCTGAGCAAGGGAGGGGGTTAAAACATAGGGAAGATTTGGGAATCTTTTCCTGAAGCTGCCACTTTCACATGCAGGTGCTGGCTTCCCAAAGCCTAGCTTGAGCCAGAAGAGGTTTGCAATCTCCCAACAGACTGCTAATCAGAGCAGAAAGCTCCGAAAGCAGCCACCATTTTCTAAAAGGAATTGTCAGAGTGCTGAAAATGGCGGCTGCTTCTAGGAGGAATGGGAAGCAGGCCCAAGCACTGTAGGTCCTGTTGGGGCTGGATGGGGGGAAAGAGAGTTGGGGAGTGCTGTGGCATCCCTGTGGTTGGTAAGGGCGAATGACCTGAGGGAGGCTGCAGCCATCATAAATTTGAAGCGGCCGTATGTAGTTTTGGGGTGTCTGTTGTAACTTTGTCTGTTGTAACTCTGAACATTAGTTAAGTGACCTGTCATTTCTTGAGGACTAGCTGTACCTGGCCATGTCTTTGATGCTATAATTGAGCTCCTCCACCTTCTTTTAGCAATAATATACAGGTAGTCCATTATTTAGCAATCATTCAAAGTTACGAGGTTTTTTTAAAAAAAGAGCTTTACTACCAATCACATTTATGACAGTCAAGGTGTCCTACAGTCATGTGATCACCATTCACATGTGTCACAACTACCTCCAAGAGAAGTAGTGGAGAATGCAGGAGCAAAATTGCACATCACAGTCCTTGTGATGTCTCATTTAATGGCCATATTGCTTCGTTTAACAACCAAAGGAGAAGTAGATTGTAAGCCTGTTGCAATCATGACTTTCTACTTAGCTCTCGTGGGGCTTAACAACAGAATTGCTGGTCCCAGTGTGGTTGCTGAGTACTAACTATAGTCAGTTTGCCTTCTATGTACTTCATCAGAGGTGGGCTGCTGGGGGTTCGCAGGGGTTCGAGAGAACCTCTAGCTAAGATTCTGTGCAGTTCGGAGAACCCCCGAATCCCACTCCTGGCTGGCCCTGCCCACCCCGCCCCTCCCAGGAGTCCCCACGCGACCCATTTTGGATGCAGGTAAGCGCAGGGCGCGTGCGGAGGCTCGGGGAGGGCTAAAAACGGGCCTACCGGAAGTTTGGGAAGGCCGGAAACGGGCCTGTTTCCGGCCTCCAGAGGTCTTCCAGAGCCTGGGGAGGCTGTTTTCGCCCTCCCGGAGGCTCGAGGAAAGCCTCCGGAGCCCGGGGAGGGCAAACCCCCCCTGCCGTGATGCAGGAGGCCAACTAGGCCACACCTACCATGGCCACGCCCACCCAGCAACCGGACAGAGAACCCCTTGCTAAAATTTTTGAAGCCCACCCCTGTACTTCATGTGTTGATGTCCATGTACAGAGATGTTGTTGTTTTTTTATTTGAAGATAGTGTTAACTATGAAGAAATCATTAGAATGGCAGAAATGGATAAGTTAGTATTCATTTCGGTTTCCTAGGTCATTCAGATCCAGCAACATTTTTCTCTTTAATGTTTCCAACTTTGGTATTTCAGTCTTCAATAAACTTGCATATTCTGTTGATTTCAAATTGAACTTGATAATAAAATTCATCAACTTCCTCTTCTGCACTGGTGATTGGAGCATAACATTGAATGATTGCCATATTAAAGGATTGTCCTCATAGTCTAATCAATCTTATTTGGTCATTGATTGTATTGTAGCTAAGCATTGTTCTTGTTGTGCCTTTCCTAACTATAAAAACAACACTTTTCTTTTTTTTAATTTTCATGTCCTGTGTAATAAACAGTGTGATCTGACTTAAAAGTGTCCAGTCCTGGTCTATCTCAATTCACTGATGCCTAAGATATCAATTTGTAATCATTTTATTTCATATTTTATTGTTCTGAGTTATTCCATGTTAATGATTCTTATATTCCATGTTCTTATATAAATCTATCTTTTCAGCTTTGGTTTTTTTTTTCCTGTTTGGCAACATCAAACAGAAGGCTTTAATCTAGCCATGTCAGAAACGGCATCAGTACTCTGAATGTTCCTCAGCTCTTGGTCAATAGCATGTTGAATGCCATTAAACATGAGAGATCTGTCATCTGGCAATACATTGTCAATTATTTTATATTAGCAATCCAAGAGCCGAGGTGGCGCAGTGGTTAGAGTGCAGCACTGCAGGCTACTTCAGCTGACTGCTAGCTGCAGTTCAGCAGTTCAAATCTCACCGGCTCAAGGTTGACTCAGCCTTCCATCCTTCCGAGGTGGGTAAAATGAGGACCCAGATTGTTGGGGGCAATATGCTGACTCTGTGAACCGCTTAGAGAGGGCTGTAAAGCACTGTAAAGCGGTATATAAGTCTAACTGCTATTGCTATTGCTATGTGTTTTCTTGGTAAAAATATACAGTAGTAGTTTACTATTGCCTTTTCCCATGTGGCATGAACTGATGCCATTGCCATTAAAGCTATCATCTGCTTCCTGCATCTTCCTATAATGCTACTGCCTAATAACTGCTTGCTTCAGCTGGGCAGCTAGGATGACCTTCATGCCTTGGGTGACCCTACTGGGAATAAAAAAAACTCTTGGTAAATACTCCTGATTCCTTTGCTCATCCCTCCCAGGAACACCCTCTCCCCACTGACACAGTAAGGAGTAAAGCAGGACTTGTTGAGCATCTAGCCATACTGGATTTAAAGAGCTTGGAAAACTTATTTATCTTTCCCATGTTCTAAATGGGACATACATTCATTCAGAGAATATTGTCTTTATGTTTTTAAAAAGGTTGATTGTGAAATTACTTTGCTCCAATTTTATTTAGAGTATTACCAAAGGGATGTTGGTGATTTTAAATCAAAATAAATATTGTCTCATTTACAAGAAACCTGAGTATTATAGGTAGATTAGCATCAAGAAAAGATAGCATTTAGAATAGTGGTCCAACCAGGGTTATTTTATTATTGTGGATGTGAACTGTTCTCTGTTGTGTCATCTTATCCTTTGTTGCTTTTCTTGTATAAATGGCTCTGATCATGCTGAATGGCCTTTTGGGAAGGATTCTGCAATGAAAATGGATCACGATAATTATTTCAATATGACAAGTAATTTTATTTTTTATTTTGTTTTATATGTATTGAAGTTTTACAGAAAGGTAGATAGAAGAAGATTCCCTAAATCTTTTCTAAGCTGAGTGCATATGCTATTAAATTATAGACTTGTGCTTAGCCTATGTTTAAATGTTCAGTATTGAAGTGATTTTTTTGTTATATTTCCCATTCTTGCAAACTCCGTACAACCTTATCAGAAATGGGCAGTTGGTGCTGTTGGTATGAAAGCACAAGGGAACTCTCATGTAGAAGGTTAATGGAGTGTAATTATAAAGAAAAATGGACTGTTCACACATTCTATCTCACTATACCTGCTATGAGAGTGACAAGCACTTGATCTTTTTTAAGCCCTAGTGCAGAGGTTCCACAGTCTATAATTGTCACAGTCAAACTGTCAAACAATTGTTCTATGAGCTATTGGTGGACTTGATAGGAAAGTTTGCATTCTGCTATGTAGCATTCATTTTTACAATAGTATGTGAAGTAAAGTTCTTATATTTGCTATTCTATATTATATTACTTTTAAGACATTTTATTTATATGATCAATGTTGGCATTCAGAAACATTCTGCTCCATCAGATGTCAAATGAAATCAATACTTCCTCTTCAAAACTGTTGTTGTGACAGTTCTAGCTGAGAAGAAAGCATTCATTCTTCCAAGACACGGTGTCCATGACCTTGTAGATTAGGTATTAGTGGAAACAGTAAAGTGGCAACAGTGTCACTCCTCAGGAGCTAAAGTAAAGGTTCTCCCCCCCCCCCACCATGAATACCACTGAACAGAATGTAATGCTTAATCATAAGATTAGCAGCCTTTGAGAATCAAAGCAATTTTCAAACTAGTATTCCACTACATATTATTTATGCTTTGTTTTTTCTGTAAAGGATAGATGAACATTACCTACTTTAACTGAACTTTCTAATTCAGGAATGGTTTATTTATGGGGGGGATTAGAGTTGTATTCAGTCTTGTTTAGTGCTGAAGGACTACCTGCAAAAATGGCTCTGTTGACAAAAAGTGGGCAGAATATGATAAAAAATATGTTAAGTCCTTCAAAATAAAAGATATAAATGAAAACAGTCATTAAGCGCTCAATACTATGGGATGAGCAGTTGTGTAAATATATAAATACATTCAGGATAGCTCTGCTATATTCCTTAGCTATTATGCCCAATTATTAATTTCCTTAGGATATAATTATTATTCTTTGATCATTATAAATCATGGCTGTGTCACCTGACTGAAGTATATTTTCTGTATCCAAAGCCAAATCATAATTGCATAGAGCTCAGCTTCTAGATTTAAGGAAGGTCTGAATGATCCTAAATGGAGTGGGATGAGTAGATGGCAGGATGTTATAGACAGGTGTTGTGGTGATGCTTCAGCTGGGAAAAAAGTGATTGAAAGTGGAAATGCTTACCAAAACAGAAAATGATGTGATTTATAATATATCAAAGACATATTAGAGGAAATGGATCCTAAATAGCTGGGTAAATTAAAAAATGGACTGATACTCCTAGCAAAATATTAGATACAGGATTACAAAGAATGCAGTACTACCCTTTATTTATTTTGATTTGTATGACTGCTCTTTCATTGACATGATTCTGGGTGGCTTACAAGAGAAAAACACAACCTAAACAGCATAACAACAAATATATAAACAGCAGCTTCGATAAAATTAGAAACAAATATCAGAAACTGAGATTGTAAATACATCCTCCCCAAAAGGCAAAATAGGATGTACATTTGCATTAGAAACATGTAATAGATTCAGTCAAACCCATAGGTAAATAGAATTATTTTATTAAGAGTAATGATGCCAAGAAGACTGGATGGAATGACCAAGCCTCTGTCTACATAGTTATAGGAATTGAGCTTGACTTGAAGGATATTTTTACTGAAATATTAAAGCAGATTGTGCATTTCTGCTTGTACCTCCAAAGCTTTGAATTTCTGAATCTCATTTTTGACCTGGGTTGCAGACTTTTTGTAGGACATCTGTACCAGCTGAACAGTATGCTTGCATTGAATTATTTATGTATTTTTATTTTACATATTTCTATCCTACTCTAGCCTTAACAGCCTATATTGAAAATAAAACCAGTTAAAACATCCACAAACCTTCCATCAAAAGAGTAGCAATCAAATTAGCCAAACAATTAAAATAAAAGTTAAAGATGGCATAATAAAATCAGGGGAAGGCTCTCCAAATTCTGGCTTTGCTAATTCTGTATATCAACGAGGAGGGGGCCATCCTTATCTCTGACAGGAAAGTTGTTCCAGAGTGTTAACACTGCCACTGAAGCACAATGCTTTCTGGCTTCAGTTCCTCAGACCACCTAATAATGTGGGATTAATAAGTTTTCGAGTTGATCTGATTTGTTCAAGTTGATCGAGTTTGATCTGATTACCTTATGATTCTTGACAAATGTATCATGTCTTTTTATGAGAGCATTTGCACCAAAGACAAATTCCTTATGTGTCCAATCACATTTGGCCAATAAAGAATTCTATTCTATTCTATTCTATTCTATTCTATTCTATTCTATTCTATTCTATTCTATTCTATTCTATTCTATTCTATTCTATTCGTTGGGCCAGTCCTAGTTGGAGTAGACAATCTTATGGATACCTAGTTAGACTATATAGTGTTGCAGATACTTATTTTATAGTATTCCCATGGTGCTCTTTTCTGGCATTAATTATATTGTTAATTGCTGAAATAGAAGATGAATGTAAGCAATACCACTTTTAAAAATGGTTTCAGAAATTCTAATAATTATAAGATCATTTAGTTTCCTTGGAATAAAAGTTCAGATAGTTAAAATTCCTACTGACCATCAATAAAATCTCTGTGTATGTATGTGTGTGTGTGTGTGTGTGTGTGTGTGTGTGTGTATCTATATCTATCTATCTATCTATCATCTATATATATATTTGTTTTTTGAGGTTTTCGCGGGTATTTGTATGTAGGTCTGTGGTTATTCGGGTTTTCTCCCGCGTGAAGTTGGAGATGTCATTGCAACGTTTCGACGAAGTCTCATTCGTCATCTTCAGGCTGATTATCAGGCTTGTGTCTTCAGCCT
>QLTV01001682.1:4687109-4722559 GCA_003457575.1 Thermophis baileyi
TTGCAATTACCTTTTGAGGCTTTCCCTCCTTATGGAGGGTGTCAATGATGGTTTTCTGCACAACTGTCAGGTCAGCAGTCTTTCCCATGATTGTGATTCCTACTGCACCAGACTGAGAGACCATTTAAAGGCTCAGGAACCCTTTGCATGTGTTATGGCTTAATTAGCTGATTAAAGTGGGACACTTTGAGCCTAGAATATTGCACCTTTTCACAATATTCTAATTTTCTGAGATTGTGGATTTGGGGTTTTCATGAGCTGTAAGCCATAATCATCACAATTATGACACATCATTGCTTGAACTATCTTGCTTTGCATGTAATTAGTCTATCTCATATATTTGTTTCACCTTTTCAGTTGCATTACTGAAATAAATGAACTTTTGCACGATATTCTAATTTTTCGAGTTTCACCTGTATGTAATAGTAATTAAAATGAACTAGAACTTAAAACTCATTGTTAACAAAATTCATATTTTATTAATATTAATACAAAACTGACTATTTAATATAGAACCTTAAAGCAAGGTTCATCTTATAACCAGTTACATTATTTCTATTTGTTTTTGAAAAAAATCTTGAAATGTATTTTAATGTAATGCAAAAAGTATATGATACTATTTTTGTTTGCTCTTATTCCTTTGCTAGAAAAGAGTAGTTGAACAACTCCGAAAGAATTTAATGGTAAAGCAGGAACAGCCTGATAGTAAGTTTCAAATACAGCCATTGGCACAGACAGAAAATAAAATACAAACATCACAGCCTCTACAGCAGCAGCAGCCACAGCAGCAGACCACAGCACCCTCTCCAAACCTGCTTGGATCACAGGTAAAGGGTTTGAATTAGTTACTGTGATTTTGGAAAGCTATTTTTTAGGCTGAAATTCATCACTGTATAAAATCAATGTTAGTCTAGGTAACAACTAGCAAGCATTTACTAGAAACTAAATCATTTTGATCTGAATAGGAGTGAGTGAATATTTATAGGATCAGGTAATGCTATCAGAAATATTTAAGTAAAAACAAAGGAACTTATCTTCTGTCTTTGCCATTTTCCTCTCTACCCTTGATAAATGCTCATCTTATTTCTATTTGGTTTTATTTCAGATGACACCCAGGGATCTTGAACTATTTTAGAGATCTTTGATCAGTTCAGGTTGTTTATTTCAGTGAATGGCAATTAAACTACAGAAATAATTTATAATTAATTGTCTGTAAATAAAGATGTACGTGCAGAATAATATTATGATATCAACTTATAATCAACCATATATTTCCTAATAAATCTAAAATATGTAAACTAAAGTAGTTACCCATCAATCTTAACAACTGCTGTTGCAAAAAGTAACCTCTGCATGAAAAAGCTTCTTGTTGCTATTGGTCAGGAGAACCTCTACCGTTTATAGGTTAAATGATGTTAATTGCCATTCATAAATGGTGGAGAAACGTTTTCTCCAAAAGTGACTATAAATAACATAGCGGAAAGCAGTTTCTTTTGTCTTGCCCAATAAAAGATTGTGTCTCTAAATGGTGGAGATAATGTAATAATTCTGACCTTTAAGTTCATTTTTAATAAAACGTTGACACATTTCATACTATCTAACTTCTCAAACTGAGGATTATATTTTCTCATTGCATACTCTGACACCGATTTTATATAGGCAATAAAGACAAGTGTTTTCTTCTCTTGAAATTCAGTTTTGGACTAATACTTATTACAATAAGACTAGGACAAGTTTTATAAATGAATTCTAGTCAAATTGATGAAGGCAGCTTTGTGAACTAGATAAAGTAAATTAAGATTTTTCATAAACATTTTTGGCAATTGATTGTGTGATAAAAGTTGAGAAGAATATGTCAACAGGAATTATATGCATTTCTATCCTCAAGTACATGTACCTTGGAACTAAAGAACTTGGTAAAAATAATACATTATAGTGAAGGTGTAATGGTACAAAGTAGTTTTGGATTGATATTCTCTATTCTTACCAAAACAACATAAGAATTTAGAATACTAAAGACAATGCTTGACTAAAAATTATTTTGCTCTCTAAGTGGTAAAAGGCAACGAATTGAACCTCAAAGAAGTTGCAGTTTTTTTCCAATGGCTCTGATGTATTGCAAGTAGCAGTAAACAGAGTAAGGGAGTACAGCTTGCAACCGCTGGCTCACTGCTGCTAGCTCGCTGCTGTCACTTCACCTCAGCCACCTCACTGTGGGACAACTTGCCATGGAACAACTCACCACGGGAGAATGCAGGAGGCGAGGGAAACTTCCTCCTCCTTCTCCTCCTCCATAGCTCAGACTGGAGGGGAAAATTGGGGAGGACGAAGCAGAGAGGGGAAGAGGGACCCCCCCCACCAGAAAAAAGATCACTTCGGAAAGAGTCACACTTTGGTGCACAGGAGTTTTTGCCACAGAATTCAGGAGGTTTCGGTGGGGGTGGTAAGCCAGATCAAAGAGAAGGAGAAGGAGGAGATTCCCCTCACCTCCAGCATTTTCCCACAGTGAGTTGTCCTGTGGCGAATTGCCCATGGCGAGCTGGTGGGGCAATCCAGTGGCGACCCTGCTGCAGCGAGTTGTCCCATTCAGCTGTGTAACTTTACTTATTCTGCTACTTATAATAAAGGATCATTTGCATATAAAACATCCCTGTTTCAGACTCTGATATCTGGAGAATTATCATTGTCATTAGTAAAATAGGAAGACTGTTCTTGACTGTTGGCCAACTGGAGTATAAGAAAAAAATAAAATATTTTTATTTATTCATATCCTGCCTTTATTATTATTATCGACTCAAGGCAGCAAACATATCCAACATAACTTCCTTCTCCATTTTCCCCACAACCTTCTGAGGTGGGTTGCCCTGAAAGAGAGTGACTGGCCCAAAATCACCCAATTGGCTTTCATGGCTAAGGCAGGACTTGAATTTATGGTAATTATTCCTTTGATAACAGCATATCAGTGTTCCATTAAATTACTGGGAAAAAATAGTCAAATTATATGTACACTGTTGGTAAACCAAGAAAAAATATTATTTAATTCATAAATTTTAATTCTAGAAATCCTTTACTATGAAGTAGATATTTAACTGGTTAGACCAACTGCAATTAAAATTTTGAAATTTTAATTGCAGATTTATCTGATGCTCTTCTGACTGTTCTGATTAATGTGCTGTTGAAAGTAATTGACATTAAGTAAAACATAAATACTACAGAAATTGTATTGATTAAGTTCATTTTGAATAATCTTACATAATTTATATTAGCTAGTATTAAAAACTGTGACTATTAAAAGATTACAATTATAATAACTTTACTCTGTTTTATAGTTTAACTTTCAGCTAATATGCTGCTTAAACAAGATGATATTTAAAACTAAAGAGCCCTCTAGTGAAATTGCCTTAAAATTGCTACACCTTTTTCTTTTATTATTCAGTTGCAGACCTTCTTTAAAAGCCTTAAACTTATAAATATATTTGTTTAATAAGAGAAAAACTAAATTAATCAAAATCCAAAAAATAAAATTGTTATCTAAATTGCATATGGACTTAATTCTGATACATCACAGGACTTCTCAAATTATTCTTTAAAACTGTCAAGCCTAATCATTTGGAAGAATTAAATCAGTTCTTTCACAACATTATGAAACTACTTTGTATGGTGTAGCCTTAGCAAAGAATTTTAGAGGATTTTTAAGATGTGCACAATTATTAAAAGGAGCTAGAAGGAAACACTAGCAGTAACAAATTATAATATTTGTAAAATTCTTAATTGTACTACTGTGACCATACTGAAAATTCATAGTTTGCTGATGTTAAAATGTTAAAGTGTTATTTCATAATATGAAATAATTGCTAGCAAAACCTTGACTAGTAAATACCAGTAGTATTTCCTTTTTCAAATTCTTGGAAGGAATGATTCCTTACATTTGGACATTACTCTGTAGGGTCCACTTATAATTAATGTTGTGATGTAGCTAATTAAGAACACATAATTTAAATTATACAAATCAGATTAAGCATATTAAGTGGAATCTGGTACATCTGATGTGAATACTATATCAAAAAGTGTGCACCTGTTTTAGAGAAAAGCAAAATTTCAGCGTAGTGCAAAGTCATGGATTTCTATGCATACATAGGTGGAGAAATCTTGAAGCTCCCAGTTCTAGTTAATTGTAGCATAATAGCAATAGCAATAGCACTTAGACTTATATACCGCTTCATAGTGCTTTACAGCCCTCTCTAAGCGGTTCACAGAGTAAGCATATTGCCCCCAACAATCTGGGTCCTCATTTTACCCACCTCAGAAGGATGGAAGGCTGAGTCAACCTTGAGCCGGTGAGATTTGAACCGCCAAACTGCAGCTAGCAGTCAGCTGAAGTAGCCTGCAGTGCTGCACTCTAACCACTGCGCCACCTCGGCATAACATATGAAGGGGTTAAAATAGAAGGGTTCCTCCTAAAATCCACTATCATCTTTACAGTTTTAAGCATATTTAGCTCCACATTGTTACGGCTGCACCGCAGGGCCAGTTGTTCAACTTCCCATCTATGTGCAAACTCATCACTGTCTCAAATGAGGCCAATGACCATTGTACTGTCTGTGAACTTCAGAACTTTAACAGAGGTTATACTTCCCTCTGATAAAATAATCCTATCCCAACTGAAAATATAATACTGCAGCAATAAATCTAATACTAGATACTTACTTAGAAACTTCTGCTAAAATAAAAATACTTTGCCAGTGAACATTCCCTTATGATATTTGCTATTGCTTTTCAATTGTCAATGACTGGGAGTTTCCAAAAGTCATATAATGATCTTTTAATTTTGGGGAATTTCTTGTCTGGACTGAATTTCACCTATTAACCTTTGTCTACTTGAACCAAAAATTGTTTCAAAACAAATACAGTTTTATGACATTCTACAGATACAGTGACAGTTCCATATACATATTCACACCTATATTTATTGCATTAAGCACATAAGGTAGAGGTTTGCACAAAATTAGAAATTATGTGTCATGAATGCTTGGCTGGATCATCCTAGGCACATCACACTCTAGAATAACTGGAAATGTGCAACATTTTGGTTATTCCTGGATTTTTTTCAAGAATAGTCCAGAAAGTTGGAGAGCAAGAATAGAGCAAGACTGACACAGCTCACCCCTCTCTTCCCTTCTCTTCATGGCCTAGGTACTAGTTTGCCCAGGGACTTCACAGCACATCTCCCTGCTACCATTTTATATTTGAGCATAGCATAAGTGACTGATCCATTCCACTTTTTGCTCCTTTTCCCATAGCTTCCCTTCCCTGCAGCTGCTGTCATCCTATATGACCAGGCCACTTGTCCCTCACCTGGCCTTCCCATTTCCTCCTTCCCTGTAGCTGTCATTGCCAAACTTGAATTCAAGAATGGAATACTCAACTGGCCCAACTACTCACCCCTCTCTGGATGTTCCCATCACCTTCCTTATCTTTATCCTTTATCTCTGCTTAGCTGCCACACATACCGATGGCTTTATTTTTCCCTTCTGTCTCTTATTCTAGAGGCCCTATGTCTAGAACACATATGTTTTGGGTCCATGTCTGGATAAAATACCTGTGTTATGTTCCAAACATGGACCACCCAGTTCTACCTGTTCCGTGTACAGGATAGCTTGTGCACTGAACATTCTGGATATTACTAATATAAATTGTTAAGAAGAGACACGCCTTTCAAAAAGTCTAGAGATATGGTAAGGACACAAGGAGCTGAAAGGCAAACATTGAAGGATGCATACAAAAACTTGATTACTGCTATGCATATTTCATCAACTCTGATCAAATCATGACCTAATATTTCTGTATGATTAGTTGTCAAGTGTATATGAGATTTGCTATAAAGTATTAATAAATGTATTGATTCCAGGAGAAGGATATCAGTGTTTAAATTTTCCATAATTTCCCCATTGTGCTGTATTGCTTCTATTTCCTCACAGTTCTCAATAATAAATTTTTCTCAGTGGGTGGTGCAGTCTTCCAGAAAAAATGTGTTTTCTGTTTCTCTTAGAAAACTGTAACTACAGCTTCTATGATCACCACTAAGACACTACCTCTTGTTCTGAAAGCAACAGCAACCATGCCTGCCTCTGTTGTGGGTCAAAGACCTACAATTGCCATGGTGACTGCCATCAACAGCAGCCAGAAAACTGTCCTTAGCACTGATGCACAGAACACGCCTGTCAACCTCCAGACAACAAATAAAGTCACCGGTCCAGGAACAGAGGCAGTACAAATATTGGCAAAAAATACAGTCACATTGGTAAGCAAGCTGGGTAGCTCAGCACTTGAACCATTTTTCATAATAAACATAATATGAAGTTATGTATACTAGAGAATAGAGTGTACAATTTATATACTTTGAGAATATATTTTATATTCTGATGCTTTGCTTAAATTACAATTAGATAACACACTTATTTTAGAAATTTTCAATTTTAATTACTATTCCAATGCTGATTAATATTGTTACAGTATTACACAATTATGTGTCCTTAACATATGTTAAGGACACATAAATAAGATGTTAAATTGTTTCTGTATGATTCTTAATCTCCTTGCTGAAAGGACACAGATTCCTTAATCTTGATTGTAAAAGTTTATGCTTAGGGACTCTTTATTTGAATGGTATAACTTCTGACGTAGTTTACTTTTTCAATTTCGTTGCTTGTGAAAAAAAACAAACCATCAAGACTTGTTTAACTTCATTAAATATTACTGCCACTGGGTCCATAAAATGATACCTTGCACAATGAGTTCTTGCCAGCATTTTTTCACTCTATAACAATTACAAGCACTATTATGATCAAGGATCAGTTGACAAAATGTCAAACAGTTGAAACCTATTAAAATGTAAAATTTAATTTTGAATGTGAAGTCGGCTATTTAAACAAATACAATTTGGATTAGAAATATAACAGTGATTATCAGTATACTGTTAAATATATGAGCCATCTGAATGTTAACATTTGAGAATTAATCCAGAAATGCAGCTGTAAGTAAATCTACTTACGACCTTAGTATTCTAATAATAAATTATTTCCTACGTGTTCCTGGATAATAAAGAAAATAGCTCATTGTGCAAAGCAGTGGTTTGGGATACTTTGAATATGAATGCTTATGTTCTTAACATAGTTAAATGTCTTGTGAAATACCATTTGAATGGGTAACAAGACTGATATTATATTCTAATTATTGTAGAGCAACCTGTAATGTATAAAAATTCAAAAGGTTCAGATGATTGGTACAGTCTTACAGTGATAACATAGGTTTATGTATTTATGATACAAGCAAAAAGGCTAGCTTTATACTTCCTAAGTAGTAAAGACACTCTTCAGAATCAGTTTATGGTGGAAAGACTGGCTACCATTATATAACTTTAAAATAATTCATCATACCTATACTTTGCTTAAAGCTGCTTTAGTTTCATCGCCACCTGAGCTCACTCCTGTTGTTTAGCAGGTTCAAGCTACAGCTCCTCAGCCTATCAAAGTGCCACAGTTCATCCCTCCTCCCAGACTTACTCCTCGTCCAAATTTTCTTCCACAGGTGAGTGTTCAGAATAAATGGCAACTAACCAAACTGTGTAAAACTCATATATGACTTTGATTTGAGGTTTTAAAAAGACAACATTAGATATTTCACACATTTAATAAGAATTAGGGCTGTCAAATCCAAGTCGCAAGAATCTGAATGACCAGGAGTGCCATTCAGATTGTCGGATGACAGCAGTGAGTTAGCATTGTAGCTACTGGTACAATCTATTGTTGAGTTGGATTCTTGCAGACCAGACATGGTAGCCAGCAATAAATTATGCCCAGTGAGTTCCTTTTCATATTAAAGCTCCATTTTTGCCATCTTATGGGAATGTTTTGTTCCAATTGTTTCTATACATTTCATCAGGCCTGGCAAGAGAGGTATGCTTCAGGCCTTGTCAATTAAAATGTCATCTGGTGGGACCAGAACTTCGCCTTTTCTGGCTCAGAACCTATCCTTCCCACCCAAGATCACTTTGTCCCTAACCTTGCTGGCATTCAAAAACCCCTTAAGATCTGGCGATTCTCCCAGGCTTGGAGGTCAGGAAGTTAGCTGAGACTGTGAATGGGATTAACTTTTTGTTGCTGGGCTGTACCCAATTGCACCCAGTTGCTTCTCTGTATTTATTATGAGCTTTTAATTTTGTTTCTTTTCATTATACTAATGTATACCAATAAAGTCTTCGCCACCTAGTTGTTGCCACTGTGATGAGTTTGTTTGTAGTTTAATTAGTGCAATTTGCTCTTACTGTTCTCCATAGTGGGTGGAGCTAGCATCTAGGAATGGGTTGACCTTATCTGTTCAGTTGGTAGGACTGAGTCTGTCAGAGCTGAAATGCCCCGCCTCTGTTGCTAGGGTTCCCCAGCTTTTGACTCAGACTGGACAGACGTGTCAAAATTTCTCCCGTTCCTGGTTTCAACTTCTGGGTTGAGTCGCTGGGTTGATTGCAGCACAGGGCTCTGGCTGTAGCCGTGAGCGGCCTTAAAACTCCGTGCCTGATCGGATTGTGGCATTGTGACTGATCGGGGGCCTCGGCTCCTCAGTCTGCCATAGGAGCTTTCGAGCTCCATTGCTAACATTGTCTACAGGCAGGCCGTTCGTCAAGAGGCTTTGCGCCTTTAATTGCGCTTCGGCGCTGCGGTTTGTGGCCTGAGGAGCTTCCACGCTCCATACAACAGCTAGCCGCCATGGACTTCTTAACAATTGGGGGACATAGCTTGATTCTGCGGTGCCTGGAGATCATTTGAAGCTGTCAGGAGCTCAGCACTCCACTTAAAGTGCGGCGAGCAGATTAATTGATTACCAGACTCCACCCGCACTCAGCCTGTGCTGCCGGTCGCAGGAGATTCACACTCGAGCGACAGTTTGGCCACAGGAGCTTCACGCTCCACTAACACTAACCGCCAACGTATTTCAGACAGACAGCGTGAGGCAATTTATCAAGTCGCAGGAGCTTCGCACTTGAGCGACATGCTGGGCTGCAGGAACTTCACGCTCCGGAGACACTGACTCCAATTCAAACCGCCAACAGCCGAGTTTCCCGCCCGTACCTGAGAGCTAGAAGCTTTGCGCGCCGCTCTGCAGCTGTTCCCCTTAAGTGCCTCAGCACGAACACTCCTCATTTAGGAGGCATAGGAGACCGAGAGAGGCGTTAAGCCTCCTGCTGACACTGGCGCAAGGGCTCTAATTGTTTAATAACACCGGCTGAGTGGATTGGCAACAGTGATTGGAGGCGGCGGAGTCAGCCACATTGGGCACCATCTTGTTTCTCCTTCAGTGCTGGTTCCTCATTAGGGTACCAAACGCCCACAGAGGAAATAAAATGGCGGAGAAATCAGGTTCCGCCTCCTCAGTCAGCTGCAAGGCAGGCAAAAAGGCCACTAAATCAGGGGCTTCTCAGAGAGAGCGACATCCAACCTAAACGCTCCAAAGCGACTGAACGCGATGAGCGCAGGAGAGACCGGGCTCTAGAGAAGATCTGTGCCCAGTCTGACAAAAGGATGGCCAGTAAACCTCAGCCACAGGTGGACTCTAGCTGTTCCAGCAGGCAGCGCTCCAGGAGCCTGTCCCCTGGGGGAGCCGGAGAGCAGCTTTTCCTGGACAATCCCAATTTGTCCATAAATTCCACAGCTCTCTGGGGCTCTACTTCCGTGGGCCCAAACCCTGAAGCGGCTAGGGGCCAAATCAGGCCGGTGCCGGAAGCCACGTTTATGCCTACTGCTGCAGGCCTCAGACCCAATATGGAGGCAGATTTCATAAGCTCTGCACGCATGCAAACCATTATCACTGATGCCATCAGGCAAGGAATTGCGGCTGGACTACAACAATCCAGTAGACCGGCCTCAGTGGCTTCTGGCTTGCCTTGTTCGCCAGGCCAGGGTCTAGATCCTCCCTTCCAGGGTGATCGTTCCGAATTTCCCGAACCATACTCGCCAGCTCATTCCATCAGCAGCCAATCTCAATTCTCAGAGGAGGACACTCATAGAGACATGGACCTCTCAGACGACAAAGGGCTATTGCCCGAGCAGCCGGTCTTCACAGGCTTGTTTCAGCCAGGCCTCTTCAAATCATTACTATTCAAGGCCAAGAACTCTGTTAGCCTAGGGGCCCAAAAGGCTGACCCAGCAGAACCATCAGCGATTTCAGCCAACCTGCTATTCTCAGAGCCCACTACCGAGGCGGAGGTAATACTATCGCCCAAGCTCTTTGTGGACGTCGTCCAAAGACAGTGGGCCTCTCCGGGGTCTGGCCCCATGCCCTCTGTGGCCGACAGGAGATACTACAATATGGGGTGGAACTGGCCAAAGCCTTACAGATGCCAGCTGTGGACGCTCCGGTGGCGGCACTACACTCTTTGGCCACCATGCCTGGTGACCCAGAGGAACTCCTCAAACCGGAGGATAGAAGAATGGAGTAGGCACTGCAGAAGACGCATCAGGCTGCTGCATGGGCGGTCCGAGCGTCCACCACTGCTTCATTCTTCACGCGCACATCTTTGATTTGGCTCCGTCAACTACAGGACAGGGTTCCAGCTTCAGACATCAGGGCACACCAGGATATCAACAAGCTCCTGGCAGCGGCCCAGTTTTCGGCGGACGCTACTTTGAATGCAGCCAGATTTGCCTCAAAAGCCATCGCATCTTCCGTGGTGGCCCGCCGCATGCATTGGCTCCGCCACTGGCAGGCAGACACCCACCATAAAAGGCGCTTGGCCTCTGCCCCCTTCAAGGGTCAACACCTGTTTGGGGAGGCCCTGGACCCGATATTAGTAGAGTCCAGGGATAAGAGGAAGGTCCTCCTGACCTTTTCTAGGAAGGGCAATTTTCAATCCGCTCCTTATCCTCGCCGGCCCTTCGAGCCCCAGACCCGGGCGCAGGATTTTCCAGGGCCCAAGTTCAGTATGGACCGAGGCAGAGGCAATTACCGGATAGACCGTCCAGGGGCAGACAGTATAAAAAGCCCTTTCGGGGCAGAGGAGGTCGCTCTTTTCGTCGCCCCAAGTAACTCCATGTCCAATCCTCCCATCGGGGGCCGCCTGGCCCTCTTTGCCAACCGGTGGGAGGAGATCACATCGGACACTTGAGTCAGGGAGACGGTGAGATCAGGCCTCTCCTTGGAATTCCTCTCCACTCCCCCGAGGTTTTTCATCAGATACCCAGTTTCAAAAGTCGCTTCCAAGAAGGCCCTCATGGATGCAGCCATACAGCACCTGCTGGACATTCGAGCTATCCAGTGGGTACCGGAGGGTCAACTAGGGCAGGGGTTCTACTCAATTCTTTTTGTGGTTCCGAAAACCTCGGGTGGGTGGAGAGCTATTCTCGACCTTAAAAGATTGAACCGTCACCTACTGAATCGACGGTTCAAAATGCAGTCGCTTCAGTAGATTCTTGGGGGCATACAACAGGGCGACATCCTTGCTTCGATTTACTTAACGGAGGCCTACCTGCATATACTTATTCTGCCCCTACATTGGCAATACCTTAGGTTCTACTATGCAGGTACCCACTACCAATATAGGGCCTTTCCGTTCGGCCTCTCCTCTGCGCTTCGAGCCTTCACTAAGGTACTGGCTGTTTTGGCGGCCCATCTCAGGGCCTTACCCGTGCATGTCCAATGTTGCCTGGATGATATCTTGATTCAGTTCTCCTCACTCCAACAGGCGAGGGAGGATCTCCAGGTAACTGTTCAAGCGCTCAGACACCACGGGTTCTCCATCAACATGGAGAAAAGACATTTCACACCCTCTAACAGCCTACTACATCTGGGTGCGGTTATAGATTCCCTCGAGTGCAGGGTGTATCTGTCCCAGGAGTGGCAGGACAGTCTTGGGGACCTGGCAGGTAGGGTTCGGAGAGAGCGCAGGGTTCCCTTAGCACTGCTCTCAAAGCTCCTGGGCAAGATGTTATCCAGCTTCGCCATCACACCTTGGGCTCACCTGCACTCTAGAGACCTTCAATGGTTTCTCTTACCATTCCAGAGGGCAGGCCGCAGCAGCTCACCATCCAAGGTCCAGATCCCCAGGGAGGTTTTACGTTCCCTCAGCTGGTGGAGGTCGCTGGCCATCTCCAAGGGAGGTCTATTCCGTGAGCCTCAACGTCTGGTCGTAACAACGGATGCCAGCCTCTTCGGTTGGGGGGGCGCACTCCCTGTCGTGCATGGCACAGGGACAGTGGAACCGAGTCGACCAGAGGCGAAACATCAATTGGCTGGAGCTAAGGGCTGTCTACCTGGCCCTTCTTCATTTCCAGCACCTGGTCTCTGGCAAGCACATCTTAGTCCTCACAGACAATGTGGCTGCAAAGGCACAAATAAACAGGCAGGGGGGTACCAGATCAAAGTCCCTCATGCAGGAGGCCAGGCAACTGGGACTCTGGGCAGAGAGTCATCTGCTGTCCATCTCTGCAGACCACATCTCAGGGGTGTCCAATGTGCAGGCGGACTGGCTCAGCCGGACAGCCATTGACCCCGCAGAGTGGCGCCTGCACCCGTCCATCTTCCGTGACTTGACAGACCGCTTCGGCCTCCCAGAGGTGGATCTGTTTGCCACCCCAGACAATGCACAGCTGCTGAGATTCTACTCGAGGTTCCCGACTCCTGGGGCAGAGGGAGTCAACGCTCTCCACAGCCAGTGGCCTCCAGGTCTCATGTACGCCTTCCCTTCCTCTTCTTCCAGGTCATCAGGAAGATCCTGGAGGAGAAGGCGGAGGTCTTGCTTCTGGCTCCGCATTGGCTCAGAAGAGCCTGGTTCGCCAACCTCGTGAATCTCTCGGTGGCGAGGCCCTGGAGGATCCCTGAGGGTGAGGCCTCCCTCAGCCAGGGGGCGTTGGTCTACCCGGAACCTCAGTGGTTCCAACTGACCGCCTGGCGCTTGAGTGGAGCGCTCTGAGAGGGGACAATTTTTCCTCCAGGGTCATCAAGACCATTCAGGCCTCTAGGAGACCTTCCACCGAGCGCACATACTCGGCCACCTGGGAGGCCTTTTGTTCTTGGTGTACTAGGCGGGCATCTCCCCAGTGGAGGTTTTGATAGGCCAGATCCTGGAATTCCTCCAGAATGGACTAGATAGAGGGCTATCGCCCAACACCATCCGGAGGCAGGTGGCGGCCCTGTCCTCAGTATTGACTTGCGGATCGCTGGAATCGCTCACCCAGCATCCGACCATCCGTCGATTTATCAAGGGGGCTACTAATCTGTGTCCCCCAGTAGTGCACAGGTACCCCACCTGGGACCTGTCCAAAGTACTGACTTCCCTCACTGGGGCCCCATATGAACCATTGAGGTCGGCTAGCCTGTGCCATCTTACGTGTAAGGTGGCATTTTTAGTGGCTATTATCTCGGCCAGGCGAACCTCCGAGCTAGTGGCCCTTTCAGTGTGGAAGGACCTGTGTGTCTTCTACACAGACAGAGTGATCTTGCGTTTGGACCCTTCCTTTATCCCAAAGGTAAACACCTGGTTTCACAGGGCGCAGGAACTCATTTTACCAAATTTCTGCCCCAAACCGGTCCACCCCTTGGAAAAAAGGTGGCATACCATAGACGTAAGGAGGGCCCTTCGCATCTACGTTAAGAGGACCGCTACTCTGAGAAAGACGGAGGCCCTCTTTATTTCTTTCCAACCGACCACCTTAGGCAACAAGGTCACTCCGTCTACAGTGGGTCGATGGCTGCGAGGTACCATCGCCAAGGCATACGAGCTACAGTCCCTTCCAAGACCCACGCGGGTGACAGTGCACTCAGCCCGGAGCGCGGCTACAACGGCAGCATGGGCAATGCAGGCGTCACTGGAGGAGGTCTCCAGGGAGGCCACTTGGCCTTTCCGTCTCCGTTTATTAGGCACTATAAACTAGACATTTTCGCGGAGGCAGCATTTGGCCGCCGGGTCCTTCAGCGTGTCCATACGGGCACGGAGTCCTCGGACCAGACTGTAGCCCACCCATAGGACAGCCAGCTTTGGTATGTCCCATTCCTGGATGCTAGCTCCACCCACTATGGTGAAGGGGCGTTGGTCTTACCTGATACGCTCCTTCTCGTAGGGTGGAGCTAGCATCCAGTCCCTCCCAGAGCCTGTCTGGTCCTCGATCGCTGAGGGGGATCTTCGATGATGACACGTCGAGTCTGTCTCTTTGTCTTCGCCAAAAGCTGGGGAGCCTAGCAACAGAGGTGGGGCATTTCAGCTCTGACAGACTCAGTCCTACCAACTGAACAGACGAGGTCAACCCATTCCTGGATGCTAGCTCCACCTTACGAGAAGGAGCGTATCAGGTAAGACCAACGTCCCTTTTCTAGAAAGGATCAAATTTGTCGTGGGAAGATTGGTTGAGCAAATAATTTTCTGAAATAAATTCTCTCCAACTATTGAAGGCAAATGCGCAAGGGTAATATAGAAATCTAGATGATCATTAGATTGCAGCAGAAAGTTAGACTTTTCTTATTGTTTTGATGCAATGTAATGGTTGTCCTGAATTTTGCATCCTACAATTGGTAGCCATATGTATAACAACTTATATGCAGTGCTTTGAATGTCTAATACTGTTTCTTTCACTAAATGATTCTTATACCTCAGTGATGTTATATTTGTCACCTTCAGTTCCATTCCCTTCTTTTTAGAGAACCAGTTTTCCATCTCTGAAGCATAAAGTCAAGATTATATAAAAAAACATGCTAATATGTTAGATTCAACCTTTAAAATAATAACTTATAAATTTATAAATTCTCTCAATTAATGCAGAGATGTAGGGTTAATATAAACGCAGCTGCATTTAATTTATATTTATTTTGCGTAGATAATTCCTCTTACTGTTAATATTCTTAAAGAATACAGCATTGGAAATTCAATATATTCTATGCTACCATATCAGGACTTGAAAAATCACATGATCACTCTTAATTTTTATTACAAGCTAATTTATAAAGTAGTAGTATCCCTTTAGTCTGAATAATAAGTATGTGAAGCTTCCTGATGCAGAGACAAGGAACAGTTTTTGGTACCATTTACAGCCATTATATTTGGAATCAACCAAGTTTGAGACAGGTTTCAAATTAAGTAGCTTTGTGCTGATGTGTATCTCAATGTAATACAAATACTGTTGTCTGCTAAGTCATGTTTGTAGGAAATAGTCTGATACCTCTGTCTGTCTGTCTCTAGGTTCGACCAAAACCAGTTGCCCAGAATAACATACCTATAGCCCCAGCTCCACCTCCTCCTATGCTTGCTGCTCCTCAACTTATTCAGAGGCCTGTGATGTTGACCACAAAGTTCACCCCCACCTCCTTACCTTCTACACAGAATTCCATACACCCAGTTCGTGTTGTGAATGGGCAAACAGCAACCATAGCCAAAACTTTTCCAATGGCACAACTCACCAGCATTGTTATAGCAGCCCCAGGTGCCAGGCTTGCTGGACCTCAGACTCTACAGATCAGCAAACCAAATGTTGAGAAGCAGGTACAGCCAGAGGAATGTTGTTTGGTCGGTCTGTTCATCAGAGCTATTATCATTTGCTTGCTTTGTTTTGCCTAAGTATACAATTTTCATTTTCAGCAAAAATATGTTTCCATTATTTTGCTAACATTTCTAATTAATCTGACTTCAAAATGAGATAACAATTTTGCAACAACCTTTAATTTATCATTGGTTACACAAAGGTGTTTAAATACTTTGCAACCTGGATAGTTGAAAGAACATTGCCCTAACGTAACAGAAGTAGTCGTCATTTTCCTGGCAACACATCTTTTTAAAGCTGATTTTGAAGCCTGCTAATTTGAATTCTGAAAAGTTGCTTTTAAGTTTGACAAATTTTCCATTGATGTATGAGGAAAATGATCCACTTTTTGTCTCTTTTAGGAAGGTGCAACATTTTGTGTATTAATTCACAGTAAAATATGAACAGAAAATCAGCATATACCAAATTAGTACTCTGGTTTGCACAGAAGGGAAGCGGTAGTGTTTCCTTCCATTTTGAACTAACAAAGAACCACTGTTAGTGCTAACTGAGACTTGAAACATATATTTTTAATATCTTTAACCATGATTGACTTACTCAGTAAATGGCGCCCAATGTTTCCAATGTTGTTTCACAGTCATGCCAGACTAGACCATTAGAATAAACTACAGTTCCAACAAATGTTTCAGACATAGCCAATATTCACCCATAACTATAAGCCAGATTTTAACTATGTTTTATTGAAAAATCTATAGCATATTAGTTTGTATGGCATATTAAAGCAAAAAGGAACAAACCACAATTTGGCTTACTATTAAGTACAAACCAATCCATATCCATATTCCACATATTGCTCGTATAGCATACTGAAATTATCTTTGTCTCCTTGGAACAGATTGGTAATATTTTATGACTTCACATCCATGTCATAAAGTGATTATTGTGTCATTGTGGAGGAACTTATGATGCAAAGGATTCTGCCATATACTATGTATACTTCAGGAAAACCCACTCTTTCAGGAATCATGGAGAACTAATTTTCAGGCACATTTCATGTTAATAGTAAAGCATAAAGAGGAGTGCAGAGTGCCTGTTCCTAACAAAATGGTGTCTAAGCAAGCTTTTCAGGGAGATCATTCTTTAAAATACCAACTCATCTATAGTTCTGCTTCCCAGGTCTTTTACTTAAGTGTTGGAGTTTGGGGAGCAGTGGGGAGGGGCGTGGTCTTCTGAAAAACTAAGTATTATTTGGGATATTTTCACATAACTAAGGAGTTTCATCATTGTTGTCATTCTGGTTAATAAAAGGCATTGCCTTTTTTTTTTGTTTTATGCTAAATCAAGGAGTATATATTCAGTTATTTCTATTTCAGACAGTCAAGCCCCAAGTAGAAACAGAGGAGAAGCCAACAGAGATTCATACTGTTACCTCTCCTGCACCTCCCAAGCCAAAACGAGAAGAAAACCCACAGGTACCAATAGTTAAAATATTATTTTCTGGAAACTAATCTAATATATTGCCAATTGCTAATATGCAAAAACTTGGGTTTTGTTTATTGTCTGAAATCTCTTAAATACCTGGGAATAATTTTTCCATAATGCCTTTGAGGTATATGTTAATACAATTGACGGTATAATTCAGATTAACAGTAATACTAACAGAAAGTTGAAAATACTTATGAATTTATGGGGAAGAATAAATGTGGGGAAAATAAATTTAATTTCAAGATTAGATTACAAATTTAATACAAATCTAGTTGTATTCCAACTAGATATTTTAAACAGATCATTAAGCTCCTGATGACTTTTTAATAAAATGGTCAGACCCCAACGTTCTTTCTTTGAAATTCTAATTACATATGAAAATGAAGCTTCTTATTTTGCAGAATTTTAGTTGTACTATTGAGCAAACATATTACCTTCTTTTTTAAAATTAAAATGTATGGCTATATAAACCATACTTAAGATACTATGGCTACCATCACAAAGTTATTATTGGCTTCTTTTAAATCCTGGCAGGTTCTACTTTTAATCAGAACTGAGGTGTATTTCCAAGTATTAAAGGCAGCCAGATTTATTTGCATGTTATTGAAAAGGAGATTCAAATTTGATCTTCTTATAAAAAAGGATACTTATTTTTGTTTTTAATATTATATTAATACTTTCTCTGGAGTAATATATACATGTTGGTTGGTTGGTTGGTTGGTTAAGTAGGGAAGGGAAGGGAAGGGAGGAAGGAAGGAAGGAAGGAAGGAAGGAAGGAAGGAAGGAAGGAAGGAAGGAAGGAAGGATTTTATGGAATGATACCTATTTAGAAATGGTGGATAAAAGTGCTTGTACGTTTAATTTTAGTTTTTGAAAATTTCAGCTGAAAAGGGGTTAAGAGCATATTATTAAGGATTTCAGTATTAATTATATTTCTCTGAGAAGTACAAAAAGAATGTAACCTGCCCAAAGACACTAAATGGCAAGTATAAATAAAATATTTATACTTATAACAAAAGTTTTTGTTATACTTATAACAAAAATATTTGTTATTTTTCCCAATTTGGACCTGATGTTTAATGGCCACAGAAGCCTCTACTCTTCTGGAGTATATTAAAAATATTTTTTTTAGAAGTTAACCAACAATGGAATAATATAAAAATTGAATTATAAAAAATCTGGAATAAAAAATAAAAGACTCTGATTTTAAGAAGTCAGCTGTCTCAATTTAAAAAAGATGTTAAATGTGTCTCATAATCTTTAGAGGAGATTAGTTCATCAAAACATTCTTCAAATGTATGGGACAACTCAGCAAATCTCAAAAGTAGTTATCTATTTTTCTAGATTGGATATGCAGTATATTTGAAGATATGTTAAAAAATATGTGTTGGGCATACCTCTGACAGTTCCATGGTGGTGGAATATTCTTAATATTATTATTAAAGTTTCAGCAAGGGAGTTAAAGTTTTAAAATGCCAGTTTTTTGATAAATTGTATTTAAAAATCCTTGAATTTTGTGAATAATTTGGGGTATATCATGTCACAATTGTTGGGGAAAAAATATTGTAAAATTTTCTTGCGAAAGATACTAATTCACCAGATGTCAATGTGAGTTGAAGAAATGTGTGCACTCTGAGTCTTTGAATTGACTCTTTATTAGTATAAAGAGTCAATTCTTAAAATATCTAGCCAATGTGTCACTCAGGTCTTCTGTGAGTTACAGGAAATGACAGTAAGCTTTATGGTAGTTGGAGGTGGGATGGGGAACAGTGGATAGTTAGTTGAGGACATGATGGACTTAATAAAATAAGTTTTCTTTACTATTTTCACCACTATTTAATAGTTATGGCCATGCTCTACTACAAATTCCCTGCACAACTTCTAATCAATGTGTTTCAGCCAATTTTTCACCTGGCTTGAACTGCCCTTTAATTGCCATAGCCTTAGACTCATGTTTGGGATGTTGATGAGATGTCCTTTTTCATTTGTTTCATAGTTATATGAAGACCTTTGACATGATCACCAATCCAAACTGCTAGAAACTTCCCCAGAATTTTGAGGAATTCCTCAAATTTCATAAATCTTTTGGAGTGGACTGTTTTAATAGAATATCTAACCCTGCAAGGGAGGGTAGTTGCCAGAAAGATGACCTACGATGATGATTGGCTTTTCTAAATGTTATTTAACTGTCAGATCAAAGGGCTGAAAAATCAGTGGTATGCTACTGTATGTCCTGTGTCAGTAACACATAGTCCCGTAGTCAGTCCCACAGTCATCATGGAAAGCAGGAAATGGCATCATTCAGTTGTATCTCAGTATCCCTGGGTAAGAGAGTGAGGGAAATTGCCAGGCATATACTTCACAATGCAGAGAATCTGTGTGGTGTAGTTGGTAAAACAGGTGCTACTTGTCCCCCTCAGGGACAGTCTCTCACTGAGTTTGACCTAGTAATTATCTTGTCTAGTCTGCCTCACAGGATTATTATGGGGAATATTGGAGAAAGGAGAACTATGTATATTATTTTGAGTTCCTGAAAGGAAGATGGATTATGCATTTAACAAATAAATAAGCAAACATATATTCGAAGCCTTTAAAAGAATACTTTAAAATAATCTATTAACAATGTGGCTATGTATTCCTGCTTTGTCAGGAATTACATGAGGTTATTTTGAATGTCTTTTATTAGGGACTTAATAGTATAACCACATTCAAACCCAACATTTTAAGAACTATATAGTATGCTATTCTGGCGTTCATTCCTACACATTTCTGATGGTGACAGTTTTGATTATTTTTTTTTAAAAAAGCATCATTTATATGAATTCTAATTTTTGAAATTATTTTCTGCTGTTTTATATATATCATTTTATCCCAGCTTTTCTTAGGATAAACTAGGGGAAAATGTGTTACTTGTTACTTTATTCCCAAGATGGATGTAAAATATACTATAATTAGAATTGTAACATATTTTATGGAGAGTGATTTGGGGCAGCTTCAGATGACATGTAAGGAAGCCAGGTCCCTAGAGAGTGAGTTTACGGAGTAAATAAATAGGAGCTTGCCTATTTAAGTTTGACTAAGAGTAGGGAAGAAGCAGGAGAGACAGAATAAAAGAGAAAAAGCCAGGGAAGATAAAGACTGGTGATTGATTGCATCTGCTGACTGTCTATGGAGATTCTCAATCATCCAAGACATGGCTGTTTTAAAGCTGCTTTTCAAAAGGCAACTGGACTTCTGAAAGCACTTTGGGGCTTCTGCTGACTGTTTTTCTGATAGTCCATTGGGCTGCTGATTGCTTATTATATATGATTGGACATTTCTTGCTGTTGATCTAGTTGTAAGGAAGCTTGTGGGGAAGCCAGCTCCCCAGCAACAGGCAGACAGGAGATTGGTGGGGGAATTCCTGTATAGGAACCAAGGAGGAGGCTTTATGTGTGTGTGTTGTTCATTCTTTCATCAGAGGAACACAAAGGCAGAAAATTACTGTTGTGATCAGTATGAGATGTGCCATATTTGTTTTCTTTGCTGAAGGCAAGAGCTCCAGTGCTACAAATGCAAAAAGATCACCATCCTGGAAGAGAGGTTGAAAGAACTATAGATAAAATTTTCACTCCCTAGCTTATCAGGGGAGATAGGGAATTCATAAATAGGTCACAGGAAGTGCTTGTGGAAAGACAGCTGAATTAAGAAGCCCCCTGGAAAATAGAGAAAGGAAAATGGGAGGATTGGAGAGATGGAGGAAAGCAATCTGGCTTTTAAAATTTAATCTATCCTGTAGAATAGATTCCAGAATCTCACTGTTTATTATATTTCTGTATTGAAAGAAAAGCAGCTGCCATAAATCTGAGGAACTGAAGAAGGGGGTGCTACAGGTTCTGCAAAAGGAAGGATGCCATCCTCTTCCCTGGGCGCAGGAAACAACTGATGGTGGTGCCCTGTTAACCAGCCAGTTCTATCAAGAGGAGTATGATGCCTTTCTGGGCACACAATTGGAATGTGACAAAAAGCTTCCCAACCCATTGATAAATATTCCTTCCTTCTGATCCATATGGGAACAAATACATAGCCAAATACAATCTTGAAATCGTTGCAAGGACTAAGAAGCACTGGATAGGAAGGCAAAGTTACTTGGGGCTCAGTTTGTGTTCTCTTCCATCTTTCTGTAAAAAGGACATAGCTTAGAAAGAGAATCCTCCAAAGGAACAATTAAGTATACTGATTAGGTACCAACGAGAATGCTTTTGTTTCTTTGATATTGGAATGCATTATTTGGGATTCCTAGCAAGAGATAGGCTGCATGTTATGAGAACTGGGAGGATAAGTTTGGAAGAGACCTTGGTCAGGAGGACTGAACCCTATAGGGAAGGAGAGGACATAATTGAAAATAGTATGATGCTGGTAAGGAAGTGCAGAATGTAGTATCAACAATGAGCATGTAAATACCAGAAGGAATAGATCAAGTTGTATGACCAAGTGTTCCAGCATCGTTACACAAATGCACAAAGTGTGGGACACAAGTTAGAATAATTAGAACACTTAATGCAGGAAGAATATGATTTAGTTGGTATTACTGAAAGCTGGTAGGATCAAATTCATTATTAGAAGCAAAGATTGAAGATGACATTTTATTTGTCCAGACCTATCTTGAAAAACCAACTCAGCCAAAACTGCAGAGCCCCAAAATTTCTTAAGAGTTGATGTATATTGTATTAAGAAATGACTATTATCAGCTAATTTAATTTTCTATAATACTGTGTGATTTCAATTTTTTGTTTCTCTTACTTCAGAAACTTGCCTTTATGGTTTCTCTTGGACTTGTTACGCATGATCATCTGGAAGGTAAAAGGATAATCAAGCTTTTTCATTGTTTTTTTAATCAATAAAACACCAAGACCCATTAATAGGGAAAAGTTTCATTTCACTTTATTGGGTTTATTTTCAAAGAAATGCTTGGGATTTAGTGTGAGTGTAGACAAAAGAAAAGTTTTATACTACCCAGAAAGTACTATGTGCTTAACATATTCTAAGAAAATCTCAAACATGATAAAGTATATGTTCTCATATGGTTAAAAATAGAAAGTTATCTTTTGGCCTGCAACATATATTTTTAAAAAAACCTGATTTAATAAGTGGACCTAATCAGGTTTTATGTTTGATAAAAGGGGTTTATTTAATTTAAGACTTGTTAAAATATTTCAACTAATAATTTTATTTACTCCTAAATGACAGTGAATGAGATGTTTACATATATTTTGATTCATTTTTCTATGAATGTGTTTGTAGTTTTTAAAAAAATAATCCTTGTATATTTGTAATCTGTCACAGACTTACTGCATGGAAAAGAGTTGCAATATACATTGAGCAACTAAATAGGTCTTTACACTTCTCTGTAGCTGTTGATTTTGATTTTAATGCTTCTTGTCATCATTAATTTGTAATACTCATGGTAAAAATTCATACACTATAATGAATCTTGGCTCTAATTATCATTTGAAAATTTTGCTTGATTCATTAGTTGATAAAAAATATAAAATTAGATTTTTTGAAGATGTAGGCTGTAATCTTTTAAGTTGAATTGGTGTCATGTACTGATGTATTTTCAATCTATTTTTATGTAATACAGCTGTTTCTTTAGGATTATCTTTGTGCAAGGATTATCAGAAATGATAGATTCTGACTCCTAGTTTCTCAGACTCTAAAACAAAATCTTGTGTGCTTGGAAATGCTTTTATTTTCCAACCAAATTATTTCTTTCCTCAAGAAATACAAAGTAAAAGACAAGAAAGAAAACGAAGAACCACAGCAAATCCAGTTTACAGTGGAGCTGTTTTTGAGCCCGAGGTAGCAATCTCTTATTTATACATTAGAAATAAAATCTGATTGAAAAGAACTTGCTTTGATGCTCTTGTGTCCACCCATCCAGACATGGGATGGCCAAACGAGCCTAAAAAGAAGGTTAAAATTACTTCCCTTCCCAGTTCGATGTTTAGCAAGTGACTTCTATGAATGATGGCTGTCCTTACTGCATCTGAGAGAAACAGGGTGGTTTTGGGTTGCTCTGCTTTCCAGTACTCAATTGCCACTCCATGACCCGCAGCACCCCCAAAGACACTAGAAAACTAAGTAGGCAGTTCTGGGTTGCTCTGATATATTTCTAGAAGTTATAGACTAGTTGTTGAATGATGAAGATTTAGCATTAAATCATTCTCTTGTTGCTAGTGGAAATAGGTCTGTTGTGTTCTGTCAGTGTTTTCATGAAAGTCCAAGTTCTCTGGAGTAGGTGTTCTAGTTAACACAATGATGAATGCATTCTTTAAAATACCGAAAGCTTGCTCAAATCGTTAGAAATGATTTTTAATAGTAAAGCATGTTTGTTTATGTTATATATGCATATGCATCGGTGATTCTATAGATTTCAGTTAACAAAAACTCTTAATAATTACTTTGTTCCTATCTTTTACAAAGCGCAAGAAGAGTGCGGTCACATACCTGAACAGCACAATGCATCCTGGGACACGTAAACGAGGTAAATTTCTAATTAAGAGAAGGGATGATACATGAATCAAATATGTTAAATAATCATATAAACAGAAGAATAGCTGTTCTGGTTTCAGCCAAGTCCCATCATAATCTAGAATTTTGTTTCTCACAGTGGCCAACCACATGCTTCCATGGTAGTCACATAAAGCAGGGGTCTCCAACCTTGGCAACTTTAAGACTTGTGGATTTCAACTCCCAGAGTTCCTCAGCCAGCTTTGCTGGCTGAGGAATTCTGGGAATTGAAGTCCACAAGTCTTAAAGTTGCCACGGTTGGAGACCCCTGACACAAAGAATATGGAGACATTCCCCTCTCCTGCTGTTTTTTTTTCAATTAATATTTGGAGGTATCCTTTACCCTACACAGATGTAGTGTAGAATTTTCAAAATTAATACAGTAGTTGTTTTCACACTATTCAAATTAGCATCTATAACTGTATATTTTGATAATGAATTCCTCAGATTAATTTTGCACTATATGAAGAAGTACTTTTTGTCCGTTCTAAATTTCCTTCCTGTTAGCTTCATTAGCTGACCTCTAGGAATTGCAGTAATATTTCCTACAAACTGTTGTTTAGTCAAAATACCCAGCATAGAAAAAGGATATAAATACTGCAGGTATTTGCTAAACCTTGACAGCACAAATGCAAAAACCAATGAGTCATTTAAAAAAATTCATACAACACTGAAAAAAATTAAATTAAGCACTCATGCTCTATGAAGGACAGTACTTTTGTTTCCTTGTTACAAATAATTACATACATATGACATAACATGTGCATTAGAACAACTCTAGTCAGAGCCAAGGTTATTATTCTTAATAAAGGCAAAAAGTACAAATAGCATTGACCCAAAGAAGAAATAAAGGTTCTAGCAAAAAAAAAAAGAGGTTAATATAAGGAACCACAGAAAACAAGGACACGGGGATTTATGAAAATGGCCAATAATGAAATCATTTGGTGAATAAATTGCCTCATATGGTCATAAAGAAAAATGAAAATTGAGATGAGTGATGAAATGTAATCATGCTAAACAGAAAGTGGAATCAAGTTTTGGTGTCTTAAGTTTAAAAGTTTCCAAGTTTTGAGAGAAAGAGAAAAATACCTTATTTTTCTATACCAAGCATGGTTGTATGCATCTCAGTCTTATCACTCCTTAGTTATCTTTTTCTGAGCTAAAAAATTTGAAATACTATACCTTTTTCAAAGAAGAAAGGTGCTTGAGCATCTTGATAATTTTAGTTGTCCTTTTCTGTACTTTTCCCACTTTTATTATAACCTTTTTCAAATACAGTAACCAGAACTATACACAGTATTTCAGGTACAGGGATAATTATAAATTTGTACAATGGCATTTCAGTGTTGGCAGATTTTTTTTTTTCATATACCTTTCCTCTATGAGACAAACCACTCCCATTCTGACAGTTAAAACCTCAAACCCCAGTTTGGTTTTAACCCCAGTTAAAACCTCAGAAAAATAACTTTTTTAAAAAAGACTGATTTCCGGTGTAGGCTGGTTCAATACAGGATTCAAGAGTGAGCATGGAAGTAGCTACCGTATTTTTTGGACTATAAGATGCACCTAAATTTACAGGAGGAAAATAAGAAAAAAATAGTTTTTTGCCTCCGCACGTCACGTTTTCTCCCTCCCCGGCCCCCAGAAGCACTCTGCAGTGCTCTGCACGGCCCATTTTTTGCCAAAAACGGGCCTGTTTTCACCAAAAACACATCCGTTTTTGGCCTGCAGAGTGCCTCTGGGGGCAGAGGGAGGGTGAAAACGCGACGCGCAGAGGGCTTGGGAACCCGAAAACGGGCCCGTTTTTGGCGAAAACGGGACATGCGGAGCACTGCAGAATGCTTCTGGGGGCCGGGGAGGGCGAAAATGTGACGCACGGAGGGTTCGGGAGGCCAAAAACGCCCATATTTGGTCTATAAAATGCACCTAAATTTACACCCACTTTTAGGGGGGGGAAGGTGCGTCTTATACTCCGAAAAATACGGTACTTCCCACAGATTTGTTATTCTCATTCCCAATTTGAATTTGTAAAAAGAAGGTGTGCCTCTTCAACAATTTGCAATTCGATGGCTTAGTCACATGGAGTATGTGTGGATGGACCAGCCCTGGTTGTTTACATTATGTACTTCTTAAAATATTTTCTTGATAATATGCCTGAAAAAGCTTCTTCAAGCATTTAGATTTTGTTTTGGATATAAAATACTGCTGATGTAATCCAGTGTGATGGGTGCTTTATTAGTTGCACAATAGAGCTGAGTGAGCATTATATAATATCTGGCCTTGATTCTGTTAATGCTTTTTAATAATTCCCTTGCTGCTGAGCTTGTTTAAAAATAAAGTTGATAACTTGAAATACAAGCTGTAATTTTAAAACAATACTTTGTAATTAAAATGTGTATTGATGAACTTTAGATACTGTTCTTCTAATAGTGTACTTGAATGTACTGTATATATGAATATAAGTGATTAAAAGGCTTAAGAGTCAATTGCAGGTTCCACTGTGCAAGTTTTTTTTCTTTTTCAAAATATGTCATTATAAGTAAAGTGGATTTGATATTTTTTTTTCCCATTGCTTTTGCCATTTTGTTCTTGGTCACATAAAAGAAACTTTTATATTTGTTTCTACCACTCTTTACCTGTTTGGCACAGCTTAATTAAAACAAGTTACCTATGAATGCTTAATTCCATGTTTCCCTCTTTTGTCTGTAATTTTGTTTATCAATCATCAGAAAACTATTAGTAAAATACTATAGGGTTATATTTTCAATTAGAATAATAGTTCACTTTAGAATAATAGTTTACTAGGCAATTTTATGTCATAGTTATTTTATGAATATTTATGATTGGTCTAGACTCAGAATGCTTTATAATTTTAAAAAACATTTTTTAATAAACCAAAAATATTTTCCAAATCTAATATAAATTCTTGCCTAAATGAAAATGTTATGGATAGCCTCCAAATGATATCTCAGTTTTTCAGATTTCTAAGAAAAAGAGGAAATGAGAGTTAGAAAATGAATGAAGTATTATTAGATACTGTTTTAAGGATTATGAAGATATTTCATTCAATCTAAGGGGTATGGATCATGGCAACTTTTGGTAGAAGTCAATTGGCTTGATATGGAGGGAAAGATTGAACACTCAAAACATGAAGACTGAAATGACATACCATTGTTAGGAGTAGAAACCTTTACCCTTCTGAGAAACTGCAGGGTTTTTTTCTCATAATATCCTTTTTGAAATTATTCTTGTAAATGTCTTAAAATTAATGTGAGAATCTTGGCTTCCTTTCACTTGTGACTATTATACTAACTACCTCTCTGTACCTCATCGCTTCCTTTTTCATGCTAGCCAATGAGGAGCAATGTCCAAAGGTATGTAAGATTATTTTCCTCCCCTTTTTGTTTCCTTCTGTTAATATGTAGGTCGTCCACCTAAATACAACACTGTGCTGGGATTTGGGGCTCTCACCCCCACATCCCCTCTGTCCAGTCATCCTGATTCCCCTGAAAATGAAAAGACAGAGACATTTACTTTCCCTGCAACTGTTCAGCCTGTATCCTTACCCAGCCCCAGCTCCATGGACGTAAGTAATTCTTGCTGAATTATACACAGTTTGAAGCAAAGCTACTGTGCAGAAACTTCAGAAAATACATCTAGGATATTTTCCCTCCATTCATCTTTTCAGATACACAGAGAGATTGATGCAGTTGTGTGTATGTTTTAGCAAAGGAGTGGCAGGAAGGAAATCAAGTTTCTTTGGTGTCCTGTCATATTCAGATCATAAGAACTTATGATAAGTATTAATCATCAGGAATGGGATGAATTAATTCCTCAGGCTTCACCAAATCAATATACAGGCAAACAGTTTCAATGGCTGTTGGCAGCATCTTGTGCTTTACAGATTCCTGGACAATGGATTCTGCTCTCTTACTTTAGCCTTCAGTGGTACAGAGTGCTTTGTAAAATCAGTCCTCTGTTTGATACAGATTTGTTGTGTAAAAATTGTTCTAACCCATAGGAACAACATTTGTTCTTATGATAATAACTTAGAAATTGAAGTTCTGGATTCGTATCTTTAATCAGGTTTCATTACTCTTCAATTACTTACTCCAGAATTTTATCATGTGGCCTACTTGTTGTGCTTGCCACTATTGGTGTCAAAATGCATGGGTCTACCATTATGAAGAAGCTGCTCACATTAGATCTATATGGGATGGGTGGAGTCTAAAACAACTTGCTGTGGCCAACTCGCCACAGCCAACTTGCGATTAACTCACCACAGCCAACTCACCACAGGATAACTCATCACAGCCAACTTGCTACAGAACAATTCAAATCTGTATTAATTGTTTCAATCAATTACTTTTACTATTGGTGACAACGTTTTTGTCAAAATTATTGTAACACTTGTATTTCTGGATTCATTTTCTTTATTTTATTATTATTGACCACTGTTCTGTTGAAATTAATTTAACTTTTGTATCTGTTGAATTGTCCTGCAATGAATTGTCCTGCGGTGAGTTGGTCACAGTGATTTGGCTGTGGCAAGTTGTCCCATTTGGGGAGGAGTGCCAGGAGGAAACATTTGCTGTCCAAAAAGAACCCCAAGCAAGACTAACATTTGTTCGTGAACACCTAGACAAAGACCAAGATTTCTGAAATAATGTGCTCCAGACAGAAAAAGCAAGTTGTTTGGCACAGTACCAAAAGACATGTTTGGCAAAAACAAAAAATAGCACGTCACCCTTACTAACTATAAAGCATGGTGATTAAAGCTTTGCTATATCAGCACCTGGGCAGCTCACCCTCATAGAATCCACTAGAATTTTTCATTGATACTTGAAAATAATGCGAGATCATTTGTCAGAACATTGAAGCTCAACTGAAAGTGGACCTTTCAACATGACAATGACCCTAAATCTGCATAAAGAAATGGGGGAAAAGTTCTTCCCAGTCTATGCTAGAAACTGGTAGATGGTTAAAAGAATCGCCTACTTCAGGTTGTTTCTGCCAAAAGGGGATTAAAGCCAAGGTTGCTTTTTCCACCAAAGAAATGGTACATCTGTTAGTTTTTTGTTAAATAAATGAATGCAACATCAATTTTCATAGCTTTTTTGTTCAGTTACATCACATTTATATACCGTTTGAATGAAGATTAAAATAATAATAACCCTAAATTAATATTAGAAAAGAAAAACACTTTATGTGGGTTTATGTATTTTTTCAAATGACTACAAGTTAAGAGTGCTGATCCCCCTATAATTTGAATCCTGCGCAACCTCCCTTAATTTTTGTGAAACTGATTTTACCTCTTTTACATAGAGGTAATCCTTGACCTACAACCATTCATTTAGTGACTGTTTGAAGTTACAATAGCACTGAAAAATATAATTTATTACTGCTGTTCACACTTAATGACTGTTGCAGCATCCCCATAATCACATGATCAAAATTTGGATGCTTGGCAAATGGCATGTATTTAAGATGGCTGCAGTGTCCCAGGTCATGTGATCACCTTTTGTGACCTGACAAGCAAAGGGGAAGCCAGATCCACTTAACACCTGTGTTGTTAATTTAACAACTGCAACTAAACTAAATTAACAAATGTGGCAAGACAAGTTGTAAAATGGGACAAAACTCACACAACAACTGTCTTGCTTAGCAATGGAAATTTTGGGCTCAATTGTGATCAATCGGCTAAAATTGGGATTGGAGGAGATCAGGAATGGGCCCGAGAGGGTTTTTTAAACTTTGAAACTCTCACTCTCCCAATATTTCTTCCTTAAATTGAGCCCTAGGAATTCATCACTCATTTGATATATTGTGCTTGTGGAACCAGACCATGATAATTCATAGGTCAAGGTAGCATACTCATGCTGGAAATTAATGATGTTACCTCCAGAGTGTGAAGCATTGATTTTCATACGGTTAGAAAGTTTAAGCATTAGCCAGTGCTTGGGAGTAATCCCATCTCCCAAATGGTTGATACGCTGTCATTATTTAATACATTACTCATAATATAGGTAGCCTACCGTTGTTTTAAGGATAGTGTGAAATAGCTTACATAATTCAGAACCAGTTTGCAAGCTGTGAATCATCTTATTTACCACTATTCAAGTTCTTATGGAATGCCATCTTTTACAGAGAATAGGCTATTTTTACAGATCTTACTACCGGTATTTACTTCTAAATTTGAAGAGTTTTAGAAAGTGGGATTCAGTTGCAGCAACTTGTCAGAATTGCCTTCAGCTCATCAAAAAGAATACTGTATAGTAATATCTTTTCTTCTTCTGATCTTGTTATTTTGACTTCTTTCAATCTTATCTATGTACAATATGCTAAAATTAAAATCCAGTCATTAACACAAAATCAGTAACTCTAGCAGCTTCACATTTTTCAGCTGAGACGTATTTATCATAGACATCTGTTTTGGTTGCTCTTTTTACTGAAGTCTCAGATTAATTAAACTAGAAACAGATCTGTCCTTGGGCTGAATTCATAAACGCACCTTCAGGCAAATGAGTTTAGAGGTGGAATAGATTCCCTTTCCCTTTGCAATCTTTGAAAACTCTTCTGAGATCTGCTTCAGAAGTTGGAGGATGTGTACAGAGCTGCCAAAAAGAGAAAAGGGAAGTCCCATACTTTAAGTAGAAACTGAAAACATTTGATTTTCAGAATATTGATGTAAGTGAAGCCAGAGCACTTAATATATCCTTTTATTAGATTATTAAATTGTCTACATTTCTCAGGAAAGGCTGTGGTAAAAATTAGAATTAAATTATATTTACCCTCATAAGTTAAGCCAATATTGCAATCCATTATGTTTTTGCCATTGTTTTGTAGCCAGTTATATAAAGTTGTATTTGAGATAATTCAAATTCAAATAATTCAGATCTTACAGTTTTATTTGAGATTACATTCATTCAGCTTAAAATACTTCTTAGAGTAGATATTGATCATTTTGTTCCCCTCCATCAAAAATCTTACCTGTGTCACTATATAAAATGGGTTCTCTAAATCAGAGGTCCCCAACCCCTGGTCCGTGGACCGCCATTGGTCCGCGACATGCCAAAAAATGGGCCATGCAAACAAGTGAAGCCCCATCCACGGGATGCAGGCAGCACACGAAACCACACCCCCTCTAGTCCAGGGAAAAACCTTTCTCCACAGATCCGGTCCCTGGTGCCCAAAAGGTTGGGGGCAGCTGCTCTAAATGAGTTACACTGACATCACCATGTACTTTTTATACTTCTTTGCTGCAGTATATTTTTAAGTCGGAAGCCAACATTGTAGTGTGTTATTTTAGTGAATTAAAATAAATACAACAATGGCAAACACCAACAAAGGCATAGTTGTTCTTTCAACAATGCCAAACACTCTCAGACCAAATAAAGACTGCTCTCTGCAGTAACCAGCAAGCAGAAACACTCAGAGTGTACTTTGGGCATGTGGTGTGAACAGATGATGGTGGGTCAGAAATGATGCAAGAACAGAGAGGGTTGAAGAAGGAGAAGGCAACTAATATATTGGATGAACAGAATCAAAGAAACAATTGGAATGTCCAATGAAGGAACTGCAAGTGTTATATATATATATATAGGTTGAGATGGTGATCATTCATTAATGGAGTAACCAGAGGTTGAACCTACTCAGTGGCAAATAATTAACTTGCATATTAATTTAAACTGAGTAGTCCCTCTTCTAGCATGCAAATGTACATATTCCCTCATTCTTTAAAAAAAATATTTTTTTTTGTAGTAGAACCAGTAGTAGTAGTATCATCATCCGGGTACTAATATTACATTGATATATTGCTACCACAATACTTTAAAAGTGTAGTTGATTGGGAATTTCACCCTGACACTAAATTTTATTTTCTTAGCAACAAAAGAAATAATATTCTTGCTTGACAAGCCTACTACAAAAATGTGGTGTATCTTAAGTCATGTTACAAATTTCCTTCATAATTTTTATGGTGAAAATGGAACAAGTTATATTTTGGGTAGTTTTCTTTCTTACATAGGATTCTCTCATGCATAAACTTTACTTTCATTTTTAATGTAGATTGAAAATATTAAAAAAAAAACCTTTCTCCCTGTTTTCCTTTATTTTATAGGGTGATATCCATGAAGATTTTTGCAGTGTTTGCAGGAAAAGTGGCCAGCTACTTATGTGTGATACATGTTCACGTGTATATCACTTAGATTGTCTAGACCCACCTCTGAAAACAATTCCTAAGGGCATGTGGATTTGTCCCAAATGTCAAGACCAGGTATTGTTGTTTCACACAAAAGAGTAGGCATCAAAAAAGGTTGTCTGTAGCAGATTAAAAAAAAAGTTTTCATTTGATTTACGTAGAGTTAGAGGAACTGGACTATAATACATAGCTTATCTACAAATCAGTAGGCATTGCTAAATTGAATGAATTTTGCAGCTCTTAGCTTGTTTTTTAGTAAGGTTGCCTCTGTTTTCTACTTTGTAGGATATTTTTCTGCCATTGTTATGTCATACCGGTAACATAAGTACTATGGTTAGTTGTCAAAGGCAAAGTCAGAAACATTGACCATAAATTATCTCTTGCATCATTATCCATAACTATTTCTCCCCTCCCCACCCAAATTAATATTTTTATTTATGTCAGAAAATCCATTATTTTCAAGCCAGTTAAGGAAATCTATATAATCAAACATACCATTAATCTCAAAATGAAGGACATTTATGCACATACCAAAATGTCCAATATTTCCCCAAACATTTCTCGGGGTGGTTGTTGGGTTTTTTTTTTTTTTTTTTTTTTTTTTTTTTTTTTTTATTTTTTTTTTTTTTTTTTTTCTTTTTTTTGTAATTTTTTTTTTTTTGGTTTTTTTTTTTTTTTTGCAGTCTTTCATGTGGTAATTTGCTCTGCAGAGAAATAGTTGGGCCTGCAAGCAAATATAAATCCTATTATGGGATGAAGAAGATCAATAAAGAGTGATTGTAATATCCAGATGTGTCTAAACTCCCTTCTCTATTTGCTACTTCAGTTTAAGAAATGCATCGCTATTCATTTATAAATTTAAATAGTGTCTGTGTGCAGTAAACATCCAGGCAATATACGCAGGTTAAAATATGTACAGAATTGTATAAAATTCAATAAACATAACAAATAATAATAGATTTTAAAAACACAAACAAGTATTAAATGAAAAAATGAAACTGCTATGAGCTCATTCCTTGCTTTGTGGCTAGGGAGACAGTTTTCCAAAAGCTGGTATCACAGCAACAAAGGCCACCCTTCACTGAATGACTGCCAAATTAATCTCCACAGGCTGTGTTGAGGACAGTGGTCAGATGTAGTACCATGACAAAAGGCATTTTTTATATATTGTAATGTTACTTTCTTTCTGAAAATCCAGTGCATTTGGTATTTGAGCTACTTAAAACAGCAGTTTGTGAGTCAGAAAGTCATCGTCCTCTTTACTGGAAATGTAAGATCAGATATGTTGCCTTTTCATTCCAGTTCGGTTTTTTATAATTCACAGCAGGAAAGATTTGTAGATTCACAGGAATTGCTGAGGCTGTGATTTAGCTGGCCTCCTTTGTGGGAGGTAAAACACAAAAGAGTATTTCATACTGTTAATACTTTAAGGCCTTTTCCAGCCTGTGGAGGAGTGTTTTTTTGCATGTGGTAAATGAAATGATTACTAGCTTGGGGAGGATGTTGATTTCTTTTTCCACCTAAAAATGCTTTATTAAGAAATTTAACCAATACTCCCAATTGGGGGGGGGGGGGACTGTCTTCCTTGGCAAAGCAGTTGTTGAGTCATGCATTTTTTAAAAAAATTTAAACAACAACCCCGTGGGGGGGGGGGGGGGACTGTCTTCCTTGGCAAAGCAGTTGTTGAGTCATGCAAAGCATGCTTTTCACTATCATAGGCACTTAGGGGTTAATGTTTAATAACACAATTCCTGCCTGCCTGTTACTGTTTTGTTATTTTCTGACTGTTTTATAATTCAAAGTATTTAAAATATGTGTCTTTATTTAAAGGCAGTGGCAATAATCTAAGCTCCTTTAACAACTTCATAGTAGCAAGGCTATATCTTCCATCCCTCTATTTTCCTCAAAACACAATAATATATCGTTTTAGTACATTTATTTTATTTAGTTTGTGAATTGTGCATTCTTTATCAGAATTTACACCCACTATGCAATCAGGTGCTTTTAGTGCTTACATATACCCTTGCTCATTTCTTTTCTTTAGTGAAACCTCAACTTCCGGCCATCCCAATCCAACTACTTGTCTCGGGCCTAGAAATAAATCCTATAAGAAATTAAAGTTGTTTAATTGTATACAACAATTCTAAGAAGACAACTATGAATGTACATATTGAGAATGGTTTGAGGGGCTATATGAAATCTTCCCTAGAAGTAGAATATGTCAGCCAAATGTTCACCCTCCTTTCTTTCAGATGCTGAAGAAAGAAGAAGCAATTCCATGGCCAGGGACTTTAGCAATTGTTCATTCATATATTGCGTACAAAACAGGTAAGTTAAGTAATCTTTGGTTTGATTTTTTTTTAAATGACCAGAATGTTTTTTCTACTCAGTTATTAAATAAAAATAATAAAATCAATAACCAAATATTTGATAACCCTAGTAATCAAATTAGCAGGACAATGTGGGATTATTTTTTTAGTGAATCCATCTAAAACATCAGGAATAATGCAGCATCGCAATCTGGTGGTTAAAAAAAATCGATAAGGGAGCATATCTATATAATACAACTAATAATCTCTCTTCCACAGCAAAAGAAGAGGAAAAACAGAAATTACTAAAATGGAGTTCAGATTTAAAGCAGGAAAGGGAACAATTAGAACAGAAAGTCAAACAACTCAGCAATTCTATTACAGTAAGTATTAAACATTGCCAGGTGATCATTTATTTGTACTTCCTTGCTTTTCATTAAGAACCATGAAAAGATGGTTTTTTTAAATCCCACATCAGTCTAGAGATGAGGGGTCCTTGGTGCTCTCTGAGCAATCACCCAATCAAGGAACTGCCAAACAAGCTAACACTAAACAGCCCAACCAAAGAACCACCAAGACCACTCCTACCAATACTGACAGGACAAGTCACTGGAATATAAATGACAGCAAACCCCCATTCCATACTAGCACGGATGATGTTACCTAGTTTGGGTAATGAAACGTCTGCAAGAAAACATAAAAGCTTAGAGAACACCAAGGACCGCTCATTTCAACCCTGATCGCATTTTGGGTGCTTGGTAACTCACTTGCATGTATGATGCACTCTTTTAATGTGTTATTTTCTTTCAAACTCAGCAAAGTTTATACATTTCAACAAACACATGTGGGTTATTAGTATACAATTCAGTTTCAAATTCTGTTTTATGTTTTTCAATTTCAGTTACTTTTTATTTACATTAAGTCTCATAATTGTGCATGTGAAAACCATTGCATACTAAATCCCTCTGCAATAAATTAATCTCTTAACTTCATTTAAGCTCTCCATGTTTTTGTATCAGTAAATCTTGATATGTTAACCATTTATCTTTGCCCACCTTTTTTTCTGTAAAATGCTTCTTATGCTGAAACCAATAAAGGCATTTTGGGGTACAGCCTGAGTTTGTACCTATTCCATATTCTTTATATTGTACTCCCAACATAACCTCATCCAAAGTTAAAGATGGTAACTTATCAGATCTAGGAGTACACAAAACCCACAGCCACTTAGTCTTGCTAGGGTTTACTTGCAGCCTTCCATCTAGATCTTGGCACTGGGTTCTAATCCCATAAGGGTGTGGCCAGCTGATGAGAGCTAAATAGCTTGAAATAGATCTATACTAGTCTCCCTTTATTTATGTAAAAAAATATAACATATAGAAACGGACT
>QLTV01001682.1:4722620-4783845 GCA_003457575.1 Thermophis baileyi
ATTAATGCAAACCCAAGTTTTATTAATTTTTTTATATTTAAAAAAAACCCTAGTTGTTTGCAATTAACCATGGAAAATCCCAGTGTGATTTTGGCCAGTCCTTTGGTCTCATCCCAGTATACCTGACTGAGTTTTTATGGAGATAAATGAAAGGGAAAACTCATGTAAGCTGCCTTGAGTTCCTGGATAAGAGGCAAGATATGTATTTAGCTAACAAGAACTTTGTAGGCTCAAAGATAATCACATTCCAGGGATGAAATTCAAATTTTTTCCCTACCGGTTCTGTGGGCGTGCTTGGTGGGTGTGGCAGAGGAAGGATACTGCAACATCCCCATTCCCTCCCCGCTCCTGGGGGAAGGATATTGCAAAATCTCCATTCCACCCCACTCTGGGGCCAGCCAGAGGTGGTATTTGCCGGTTCTCCGAACTACTCAAAATTTCTGCTACCGGTTCTCCAGAACCTGTCAGAACCTGCCCATTTTCACCCCTGTCATATTCTATATTATTTTAAAATCTCTTGAAGTCCACTCCATTTCAAGAAAACACATTGGTTTCACATACAAGGAACCTTGATTAGACTCTGGTTAAATTGATTAGTTATGTACCATCAAGTCATTGTTGACTTCCAGCATTCACATAGATTTTCTTCATGACAGTCTGTACCTGATCTTTCAAGTCTTCCAATGGTCTGTAGCTAGAATGTTTAAGTTCTGTGAGATGCCCAGGGTTATGGTACATAAGATAGGCAATTATAATCAGTATATATACATAGTATCTGTTTGCAGTTGCTAGCAGCCCAAATTTTCAATTTTGTTATTTCCCTTTCTTTGAAACTTGTGAGAAGTAAATGAGTTTATGTTCTAAATCAGAGATATACTGAAAAATATGTTTGCACTAGCCACCCAAATTTAGATTGTACCTCTTCTTCTCTCCAAAACAGATAGCTATCATAGTCATAATGGATTTGCTGTTCATCTAGTGATTAGACATAATATAGAAATATGAATCATATACCACCTTTGCAGAGTTTGTATAGAATTTTATTTTCTTGCACAGATTGTTCCTGTTGGATCAAGGTGTGTATATGGTAAATCAGAAATATGCCACAGATAGACAGAAAGAAATTTCAGCCATTCAAAGGGAAGAATTTGGTGTTTAACTTGCTTTTTAAAATTGAGAATCCAAGACTGATTATTTCACATTACTAAATATGGTATTTTTCTACTGTTATCTATAGTACAGCATAAACATAGCTTTAAATCAAATGTACACAGAGCTACATGCAAGCAAAAATGTTTTTTTTAAAGATCTTTCTGTAAATGTAAGTCCATTTGAGCTAAATGCAGTTAGTTCTGCATACCACTTTCACATTTTGCTTTCTTTTTTTGTATTAGTTCAGGCTTTTTCAGCAATGTACTCACTAAGATTTATGTTCTGATTCACTTCAGAAATGTATGGAAATGAAGAACACAATCCTGGCAAAACAGAAGGAAATGCACAGTTCACTGGAGAAGGTAAAACAGTTAATTCGCCTCATCCAAGGCATCAACCTTTCCAAATCCATAAACTCTGAGGGCAGTTCAGCAGCCATCTCCAATGGCATGGACTCCGCCATTAATGTGACAGCTGCCACCTCCACCCCAGCATCTTCCCCCTCCCAGAGCTGCATGGTGAACTGTAAGAAGGGCAATGAGACTAAATAACAGAGCACAATAAGAAGGAGCCAGAGGAGATGGCAGCAAAGCAGAAGAACATAACAGATCCTCTAGTAAAGGAAATGGATTTCTTCTGGAAAGTACAAGAAACTCTTTAGTTCCAGAAAGAGTGTGAAGATGCTCGTGCCGGGCGGCACTAAGTTTGCCAATTGATCCTTCTTATTCTGTGTGTACGTGCAAAGTTTGGACCATGTTACATGAATAGTGCCAGCTGGAGGTTCTTAGCCAGCACCATGCCAAGTTAAATAAGAATATTTACTCTCTATATTTTACACCAGAGTGTGCCTGCAGCAGCCTCCACAGCCACTATAGGTTTGTTTTTTATTTTTATTTGGGGGTAGGGAGCAGGGAGGAGCAGGTTTCAGACCTTATCTATAGACCAGTTTTTGTTTAGCTAGGGGAACTTCAAATCCAAAGAGCCTGTGGGCTTTTCCTGTTTCTAAATTGTCCATACTACTAAACCAAAAATGCAAAAATAAGAATTAACAAATCCTAGTATCCTAAAAGGGGATGGGGAAGGGGAGAAAAACTTATCCAGTAAGCAGTATTTACAACTGTTTTTACAGAAAACACAACAAAGGATGAGGAAGGATTTTTCAGTAAGTATCCAAAAGGCTGAAGATTACTAGACTGGCAACTTTGGGTTGTCCCCCCCCTCCTTTCTCTCTCTTAATGCATTCAGAAAATATATTCAAATGCAAATAAAATGCATTGTTGATTTAGTTGCTACATTAAGAAGGAAGCTTTTACTGAGGTAGGGAAGGAGACTAACATGATCAGCCTGCGTTTTTGTAAAGCAGGCCATGAGTGAAAAGAATTTTTTTTCTCTTTTTGGTACATTTGTCCAGCAAAAACAGTATCCCAAACAGCACAGCACATGTCCCTAATGTATTGCCCAAATAGGTAAAATGCCTGTTTCCTTTGTTCCTTTCTCTTTTGGTTTCAAATGTAAGGAATAGAAAAACTTTTTTTCAGGCTGACAGTCCAATTAAAAGGTAGATGGGACCTTGCATGGTATAGATTAGAAGTAATAGTGTCAGTGAGATACAGTGAGTCTTTGTGAGTCCGTGTGTCATCGTTTTGGGCACTGTTTTTTATGCAAGGGCAAATCTTTGTATCTGGGGAAAAACAACTTTTTTTAAATTAAAAAAAGAAAAAGATATTGAGGTCTTCCTAGTGTTACTTAAAATAAGATCAAGGTAAGAAACATTGTAAAAAATTACAAAAGTGCTATTTGTTTCCTAAACAAGTGATTTCTATTAAAAAGGTGTCAGAACTGGAGTAAATTCTGTGTACTTAGATTTTTTTAAAAAAACAACAACAGATTTTATTTCTGGTATTGCCATAATGCTGTGGTTTCAGTTTGAAAATGCCTTGGGGTGGATATATTGATATTTGTCATGCCATTGAAATAGCCTTCACGATTAAAACTGAATCTGAGCTGAAACCATTTTTTAAACTAGGGATTTCTTCTCTGTAAAAGCACAGAGAATAGCATTGACAGCATTAATCATTTTTATTCTATTGCAATATAGCACCTAAGCTGAGGGATAACACCTCTTATCTTACTTTTTAAGATAATTGTCAAACTAATCCTGCAATGATCAAAAGGCTGATGCTGGACATCAAATCTGTAAGCCTGAAATAGCCAGTTTTGTATATATCAGTGCAATCACCCAACATGTTTTTTGGTGGCAGAACTCATGTCACTAAATCATGACAATGTTGGCCCAAACATTATCTGGATACATGTTAGCAGAACTCTTATTTCTGCTAATCATTAATGATACAGGTGCGCTTATTCTACATTAAAGATCTATGCATCATTATGCACTTTATTTGTACACTCATTTCAAGTTTGCTAGTTATTGTGGCTGTTCTGTTCTTCTTGTGGCTTCCATTCTTGTCCCTGAAGCTTCAGTCATTTTTAGTTAGGCTTCTTGCTTTTAGAGCCCAGCAACTGATGGTTCATTCTCAAGTTAATTAGTGAACAATAAGAAAAAATCCTGTCAGACAGAACTTGCTTTACATTTGAAAATGTCAGGGTTAACGGTCAACTCTTGATATTTTGTAGTGAAGCTAGCATATTTCCAAAGATTATATGTCATTAATGGGTATAAATGAAAGACAGACAGTCAGATTGACAGCTGCTCTGAGTATACAATATCATCACAAGAATGCACAGAGCAAATACTACTAGAATCAAGTTTGTAAATTTTGTGTCTTAGTAAGCCAACCATTTAATAAACCATTTCATATTGTTGCCTGCCTGGGATGTTTTAGCAAGCAAGATTACATGTGTGATGAGTTGAATTTGACTTTACAGGTTGCAAGCTTTTAGCCCTATGTTAAGACACCTTTTAGAGAAAAAGGAATCAGTGAAACACAGTTTTCTCTGCTGATGGTAGCAAACAATATCTTAAATATTAGTTACTGTATTCCCATTTGCTGGGTCCCTGGATCATGAGTTCACTTTGAATTGACTGGAGTTTGGTAGCCATTGTCACCTCCTGTCCTTTAGAGGGAAGTGGAATAAATGCAGAACTACTCTTCCTGCTAAATGTGACTTAGAGGCTGAAACAGTGATCCCATGGCAAGTTATTCTCTTCCTTTATATGTTGTAACAGGGGTGTCAAACTCGTGTCGTCACGGCACGGTCACGTGATGTATCGGGACTTTCCCCCCTTCGCTAAACTGGGAGTGGGCGTGGCCAGCGCATGACACATCTGACCCGCGGGCCGCAAGTTTGACAGCCCTGCTGTAAATTGTGAATAACAAACTTTTGAGTCAGTGCCTCAGAAAGCAAGGGAAACTTCTTGTTTATAAAGAAGCATAAAAAAGTGTTGGTTTCCAGTTTTATAATTGTATGAAGGATATGATTTCTTGAGGCAAGTCTCCCATGTACTAAAAATCTGTTTTTGATTTATTCTGATAAAATGAATAAATCTTTTGTCTTCTGACTAGTAGGATTGTCACCCAGCACTATTTGATATTATGAATAAGACTGTTGTCAGTTTATCATTCTGCAATTTTATACATACATACTTTTCTTTGCATCTCCTGCCCTGGCATTGTAACCAGTTAAGATGAAGGGAAAGAGAGGAAAGCAATCATTAGCAGGCTAGTATGAATTCTCAATGTCCAGAAACAAAATGTTGTTAATAGATTTGAATTTTGAAAATACAGCACAAATTATAAAATAAAATTTGGACTTTACAGAAGGATTCTTCCATATTTACAAAATGGATAAATATTTGTTTTATTGAACAAAAAATGTGCAATGATGTAATGAATGTTAGATTTTCTTCAATGCAAGGGGTTGCTCTCAAAATAAAAGGGAACCACAGAAAAGACAACATTTCTTGTTAGATAAGATTGCCATTGTAAATTATTTTATTAGCTAGAATTACCAAGTTCAGTGTTTCTGATAACACTTCATGTCAGCACTGTGTCAGAGAAATATTCAGAAACATCATTAGAATTAGGAGAAACCATGCTTATGGTTGCTAGTGGCTTACAATTAATCTTGGTTTCCTCCTCCTCCTCCATTTTCTACAGCCTCTACTCAGTGCCACATTGGCTGTTTATATCTTGTCAGCTGTATCGGTATATCACAATACATTCTCTTATAAATGTGTGGTGCTGTATATCATGGAATTCACTGTGAATGTGTGAGGAAGTAATTTGGAGTTAAAATATTTTGATTTATATTGTAAAAAAATGAAAGAATTGATTAGATGGGCTGGTCCTTTGTGGGACTTGATGCAGTTAATCTACTGGAAAATTGTATCAAATAATTGTGCAAACACAGATTTGTGATGCAGCTGTAGGGTTGCTTCCCCTTGTGATTATATTGTGATTCCCCCTTATTTTAAGATTTTGATCTTATTTAATCCATTGATTTCCTTTAAAATGTGAACACATAGCAAAGCATTCTTGCAGTCATTCTACAATCCTTTTCTTTTTTTTAAAGGTCCTACTTAAGAGGTGTGCTCTTGATCAATTCAGAATTGCAATATATAGTTAATGTATGACCTCTGTTACAAATCCTAGGATTACAAATTATGTTCCTCATTATAGTTGTTTATTTCCTCCCCCCCACCCCCCCAAAGCTGCTCAACTCTGACAATGAGTGAAAGCAAGAAGGTCCCACAAGTGGATTTGGTTCAGAAAAAACACATATGCCTCATAAAAAGGGGCTTGATTCCCTCCTCCATCTCCAACTGATTTAGGTAGTGTTGTGTAAAACATGAAGTTATGCTAAATTCCTGGGCTCTACCAATGTGATATAGTTGACCACGAAAGCAGGGTGGCCTTGTTCTTTCCCAATGGGTCTTCCCATTAACACATGATCACGAGAGACCATAAGGTTCTGTAATGTTCTTCAAATATTGATAAATGTATTGCATATCTAAGAATGGATAATAACTAGCTGTTGTCTTATGTACATGCCTTGCCATTTTTAGGGTAGCTCTACACAGCTCTTCCATTTTTAAAAATCATGACTGAAATAAGTAGCTATTTATTTAGCATTAAATATCTCCCTGTCTCCCAACACTTATTCTACCTCAGTTTATCTAAGGTCTCCTTTGTAAAGAACAAGATCTTTAAAATGAACGGTTGGGGTTACACATCACACTAAGCCATAATGTGACTTTGGCATACTGCATACAAATCAGACATGATGATTTACTCAGCAAGATTTGGTTTAGCCTGAAGTATGAACCCTGCTAAGGAGTCAGTTCTAGTCCACATAGAACCGTAAATAACTGTCTTCAAATATTTGCAAAACTTTCTTTAAACACTTGGGAGGAAGCAGTGCTAAGCATGTTAGCTTTGTCTCTCTTCTGTAATCCTTTTCACCATTCTTTATGTGCAGAAGACTGCTGAGATGATCCTCTTACCCATAAACACTCTCTTTCCATGCAATTTAGAACCCTGATTTAAAATCACAAAGGAGCCTTGCCTTTGCAGATTTCCCTCTACATATAGAAGGTGATAAAAGCAATGATTGGGGTGTTACATCTGCTGTCTATATTCTTTAGATATATTGAAAGACTGCTCTTTGGAAATGGTTGCTGAGTTTTTAACTTTATTTCCCTTCTCCAATATCTCAGTGATTTTTGTACTTTGTAGCTGTGTATTTACATATCAGCCTTGATGTCAGAAACATGATAGCTGGATCACTGTGAAGAGTCTTGTTCTGAGAATCTTCTACTTCAGTAAGGAGTACACCAAACTTTTCTGTTAACTGTTCTACTCTTGTTGTGGCGTAAAGGTAGGTCTTGGGGAACAAGATACCCCCTTCATGATTGTATCCCTTAAAACACCAAGGAAAAAATCCCATTTGTGCTAATTTGTATTACAAATTTACGGCCAACAGGAATTAAGCCAGGACTGAAATTTCGGTATTTAAGTAGAAAACTCTTGGTTTAGTTTTTTTTAAAAAGGAATTAATAAATGCTAGTCTATTTAGGCTTCTTTGTCAAGTACACATGATGTATTTAATGTTACATTGATTTGTATCTTATTTTGTAATTTACTCAGTTTTGCAGTTAGAGATATTCCTGCTGACTTCCCAATGAATCACCTGTGTATCTTTATCTTTAAGACCTGGTTCAATTGCTTATAACAATACTTTCTGATAATTGGAACAGGACTCCTTGCAGTAACTAGTGTGTGATAAAAAGTGTCTGACCTCACGGAAAACTCCAGTTTTGCTTTTCCAGCAGTAAGTCTCCAGCCCTGTATATCCATCTTTGGAATCACATGTAGGAACACCCAGTCTCAGTGGGTGCAGCCCGCAGTTGGCTGCTCCATACCATACTGTCCATTCCTTTTGCAATGTACGTTCCAACTAAACTCGAACTACACTTGTACTGCCTCTGCAGCCCAGTCCTTATATCGTTTGTAAGACTTTAAGTGAATTGAGTGCAACCTGTTTCACAGATGGTCGCCCTGTGAATGGTATACAGATACATGACTTGGTTTAGCTAAGGGTTTTGGTTTTGCTTTTTGTTTGTTTGTTTGTTTTTGGATTAAAATAAAAAAGAAATAGCCTGGTGCTCAGTAATTTTTCAGTCTCTTTGCTGCCTTCTCTCTGTAGCCTTCCACTCCCTTGTGGGTTTGGTAACATCATGTCTAGATTTTAGTCTATTAAACCGGGAAGAAAAAGAGGGTGCAGAATAAATGATCAATTTGTATTTATTTAACATTTTACTAAATAAAACAATAAAATCTATTGTCTCAAGTTTTGTTTGTCATGGGAAGATGAAAGCTTATACCCCTGCTAACAATCATGAATTAGGAGAAACAGCTTTTAAAGATGGCTTGTCAAAGTGAACATGATTTTTTTAATGGGCACTTCATTGAGCCTGCAAAAAGGATGCAGCTATTTAAGAAGTTCATTACAGTTATTGTGATTCTTAAAGCAGTGGCACCTTAATTTTAAACTTGCAATGGAAACCAAAACAAAGTTGCTTTAATGAATGGCAAAGAAGTCTTACACTATTGTGAGGTTCAAAGTGTTTCTTTCAAATCATGTTTAAACTGCACAGGTCCAGTTTTTATACTTTCATGACAGATCATTGAGTTTTTGGAGCTAGGTAGATGGAAGGCTGTCTTGAGAGTTGGAGAAGTTTGCACAGTAGATTTTTAGCCTGTACGTATGCACAATTCATTTACCAACACTAAAGCTGGTTTTCTATTTTTCAAATCTAACAGAGATTGCCTCTATCTCTTCTTGAATTCCCTTTTGTTAGGGAACCTAATCCTTGTTAGCGTTACTGTTATGGTCTGACTACAATATTTTTGGCTCTTGAGAAACTTACGGTACTCCTTTTTCCAAACCCCTTGTTCCTTTACTACATCCTTATAAAGCACATGTGGAAAAAAAACTGATTTAGTTATAGTACTGTTTCTGCTGTGTTTATTTTCATGTTCCCAACTAACTAATTGGAGAATTCCCCCCAGTCATATTTTCTTGTTCACAAATATTACATAAGATTTTTTCCTACTATGCTAATTTTGTTTTATTATAACCACTCAGATATTATATAATTCATGTTTTCCTTTCTAAGCTGTTACAAAATTTGAAAAAAAAATCATAGCCCTTCAGCAGAAGAATGAGTGACGCACAACTTTAAAGGACACCATAAGCTTTGTTTTCTGTATCTCTATTTCCTTGTCAAAACAGTGTTGCATTTGGGAGTGGATGTTTTGTTTTTGTTTTATCCCAATTAAACAGCGACCTAAAATGGCTTTTGGGGAAAAAATATACAAAAGGCCAAACATTTGGTGGCTCAGCTCCCCATATTTTATATACACATGGCACATTAGAAGTTCCTGCCATTTTGAAAAGATTGGGCAATGGGCTGATATCAGCCAGGTTGTTATTATTGCCCGTAGTTTGAGGCAACATTCTGGGAATAGCATCATTTTGGAGACAGAATTTTCCATGCCTTCCTAACCTGTGAGTTTATCTTTCCAGCTGCTCTCACTAGTTCAAGAACAGGCAATTTATGATGCCACAGATGAGGATAAACTTCTACTTACCACCAGCCCTGGCCAGCAGTGTAATGTGGGCAAATGAAGGATCATCAGTTTCCCAATTATAATTTAGTACTTCATATTTTTGATTTCCGTTCTGTCTTGCCTTAGATTTAGCACTAATGCATTAATGAAGTAGGAAAACTGAACAAGGATAACTTAATACCCAGAGTTCTTTGTGCAGGAAAACCTACCAGATTTTCCTCAAGAAAAAATGGGAATAATTTTACTATTTGTTGATTCAGTCATCATTTAGTTTAGGGTTCTTTAGCAAGAAATAATCACACAATTCCAATCAGAGGCTTGAAAAGTAATTTCTAAAAACTTTTATTTTTTTAAAAAAGGGCAAGAAATACGACCAGTTCTCTATATTTTCAACTTGGACTAGGATCAATATTTATATGACTCCACCTTAAATTAGGATGGAACACTTCAGTCCCATCACCTTTACATTCCAGTTTAATACCAGAAAAATCAGAAGAATCAGCCTAGCAGCAGAAAGTACTGGAGATTCTCCAGAACACAAAGATAAAAAGGAACTGTTAGAAAATTCAAGACACACAATTTACATGTAGTGAGAAATCAGTTTAAATTATATAAATAGTAACTGAAGAACCAACTCCTTGTGATCCAGTGTTTCATAACTATGAACAAGTGCTAGGTTGAAGCTGCTCCCAACACACAATCCAGTATAGCATTCATTAAAAGCAGAGTTATAAGGCAGTAGTGGGTTTCAATTTTTTTTACTACCAGTTCTGTGGGCGTGGCTTGGTGGGCGTGGCAGGGGAAGGTTGCTGCAAAATCCCCATTTCCTCCTGACCAGCTGGGACTTGGGAGGCCAGTCAGAGGTGGTATTTACCGGTTCTCCGAACTACTCAAAATTTCCGCTACCGGTTCTCCAGAACTGGTCAGAACCTGCTGAAACCCACCTCTGTTATAAGGGTTGTGCAATCCTTGGATCTGATTCAGATGATGTGCTTCAGAATACACAGCAGTACAAATACACTGTCTGTGATTCAATAAAATAGCTATTTCTGTTTCCAGGAGACTTCTGCAGTTACATGATCCTGAGGACAATGCTGCTTTAATGAGCAGAAGATGCTTTCGTGCTCACACACGTTCCAAATTGCTTCTTCTTAGTAACAACTGAAGTACGGCAAGCCAAATGTTTACCATCTTGGAACTCTAGGTTTTTCCAGTCAAAGAACAGATGTTCTTTGATTTTTGAATCGGATTTTTTGATCAGATTTCCCTAGGCATCTATACAGATGACGGTGTGCATGAAAAGACTTCCAAGACTGCAAAGATTCAGCTGCCTACGAATTGAAACATTAGCTCCATCCCTGGGGCAGGGAACTCTGTTGTAATTTAGGGATGGGAAATATGAAGGGCCTTGGATGAACTTCACCTTCCTCCATGGAGAGGAAAGAGTTTGCTTGGCAGTGCTGAGCAGTAAATTAAGCTGCACTAAGGTGATTTCGTGAGTGCAGAAGTCAAATAGAGCAGAGATCTCCAACCTTGGCAACTTTAAGACTTGTGGACTTCAACTCCCAGAATTCCTCAGCCAGCAATGGGAATTCTGGGAATTGAAGTCCACAAGTCTTAAAGTTGCCAAGGTTGGAGACCCCTGAAATAGAGCTTCTGTGTGGCATAACGGCACAACCACCACTTTTAGATGGTGGAACAAGGAAAAGAGGTAACAGAAAGGAGACTTTTACTTCAAAAATACCTTCTTAAATTTTTCAAGAGCATTTGCTTAGCCAAGCCTAATTCAAAAACTCAGTACAGGTAGTACGACCAAAATTTGAGCCCAAAATTTATGTTGCTAAGTGAGAAATTTGTTAAGTGAGTTTTGCTCTATTTTATGATTTTTTTCCCGCCACATTTGATAAGTGAATCACTGCGGTAGTTAAATTAGTAACTACGGTTGTTAAGTGAATCTGGCTTCCCCATTGACTTTGTCAGAAGGTCACAAAAGGGGATCACATAACCTCAGGACACTGCAACTGTCGTAAATATGAGCCAGTTGCCAAGCATCTGAATTTTGATCACGTGACTACAGGGATGCTGCAATGGTCATAAGTGTGAAAAATGGTCCTGTCGCTTTTTTTCAGTGCCTTTGTAAGTTCGAACTGTTGTAAGTCGAGGACTACCTGTATTACAGTGGTGCTTAAAAGTTCATGAAATCTTGAATTCTCAGTATTTCTGCATAAACATGATCTAAAATGTCTTCTAGATCAGCGGTTCTCAACCTGTGGGTCGCGACCCCTTTGGGGGTCGAAAGACCATTTCACAGGGGTCGCCGCGCGCGTTAGCCCGCCATCTTGGTGCCACCGTCACTGCAGGGGTGAAATGCTCCCGGTTCGGCCGTGCCTGCGGGTCGCCGGATAGCCGGTAGTGACACAAGCGGGAGACTTCGCCCACCCGCCCGGATGCCGCCATTTGGGTTCTTTTACCCTCTGCGCATGCGCAGAACGCTTTGCGCATGCGCAGAGGGTAAAAGAACCCAAATGGCGGCGTCCGGGCGAAGTCTCCCGCTTCCGACGCTATCAGCTGTCCGGCGACCCGCAGGCAAGCCCGAACCGGGAGCATTTCGCCCCTGGTGCCACGCCCCCTTTGTCACCTCATCCCGCACGGGGAGGGGGTCGCAGCGGCGGGGGGGTGTCGCGGCGGTGGCGGTGGGGTCGCGCCATTAGAAAGGTTGAGAACCACTGTTCTAGATCATACTACACACTTCCTAAAACTAGATAAGAACACAATTAAGAAATGAGTTGAAAATATTTGCTCATTAATACATTGAGAAAAATGATCCAAATCTACATATTTTTGTGTGTGTGGCAAAAGTATATGAAACTCTAGGACACGGGTGTCAAACCCACGGCGTCACGTTGCCGTTCTGTGATGTATCATGATGTTTTCCCCCTTCGCAGAGCTGGGGTGGGCGTGGCCTGCACGTGACACACCCGGCCCTCGGTCCGCCAGTTTGACACCCTTGCTCTAGGATGATCAGTTTATTTGAAGAGACAAATAGTCAGGTGGTTAAATCAATGTAATGATAATCAGGTGTGAGCATGGGAAGTTCTACCTTATTTAAAAACAATTCTACGATCTTCACAGCCCAGGGTTGTAGAAGTGTGTCAGGACTCAAACAAAAGATTTCTGAAGACCTTCGAAAAACAGTTGTTGATGCTCACCAGACTGGAAAAGATTACAAAACTATTTCCAAAGAGTTTGTATTTCACCAGTCCACTATCAGGCAGCTCAAATGGAGGCAACTATTGTTACCCTCCCCAGGAGTTGTTGACCAAGCATCATCCCAAGCACAAGGTGTGAAATATTCCAGGAGCCCCCAAGGAAACACCTAAGGAACCACGGGCCTTTCTTGCATTGATGAATAGCATGACAGAATATTGGATAACAGTGGTATGTATGGCAATGTTGTAAGGAGAAAGCCACTATCAAAAAGAAAAAGAATTGCTGCCTCTCTACAGTCTGTGAAAGACCACATGGATAAGTCAAAGGCTATTGGAATAATGTTGTGTGGATGGATGAGATCAAAACAGAAACTTTTTAGCTTGTATGAAAAGTGTTTGGCAAAAGGCAAATGCTGCATTTCAGCATAAGGATTTTTACCCATTTGTGAAATGCAGTGCTGGTATCAGGTTTGGGCCTGCTTTACTGCCTCTAGACCAGGATAATTTGCCATCATTGATGGAACTACCCTGTTTCCCCCAAAATAAGACATCCCCTGATAATAAGCCCAATTGGGCTTTTGAGTGCATGGCAATAAGGCCAAGCGCTTATTTCAGGGTTCAAAAAAATATAAGACAGGGTCTTATTTTCGGGGAAACACGGTATAATTCTGAACTATACCACCAAATTATACAGGAAAATGTCCCTGAACTGAAGCTCAAGAGAACATGGATCATGCAGCCAGATGATGACCCGAGACATAAAAATTGTACAAGCAAAAATATGATTAAAGCAGAAGAAAGTAAATGGTTTGGAAGGGCAAGTCAAAGTCCTGATTTCAATCATATAAAAACATTGTGGGGGGGAAACTTTACCAACAACCCCCCCCCCTTTGTGGAAGGATCCAAAATAGGCAACTCATGCAAGGAAACCTGCCAACAACCCTAAATTAAACCTGTTTCATAAGGAGGAATGGGCTAAACTGTACTACAGTGTGTAGTACAGATCAATAGTTGTTGAAAATGTTTAGTTGCAGTTACTGCTACCCAGGTTTGGGTGGCGGGCATGATAGCTACTGAAAGCAAACTTTCACACTCATTTGTCACATATAAATATGTAGTTTTGGGTCACTTTGCTCAGTAAACCAATGAATCTGTACTATATTTTGACTCATTCATTTAATTGGGTTCTTTTTATCTTGTTTTAGGAGTTGAGTGGAGAACAGATAACATTTTAGCTCATTTACACAGAACTATAGAAAATTCAAAAGCGTTCACCATTTTTTAAGCATCACTGCATATGGCATAAAGCATTACTTTATGCCATATGTTCTCAGCAAAATATAAACTATGGATTTCTTTTCATTTAATATTTTTCCCCGCATAACATATGGTTCTTGTTTTAGAATACGGTTAAGCACAAAAAGCTCTTCAATCAATATGGCCGTAACTAAACAGATAAGAAAGAAACACAGAATAGTTTCTCTTGCAAATGCTGAGAAATATTCAGAGGCAGGTAGGAAAAGAAAGAAGAGCAACATTAACATTAAATGAATTGTCTTGCTTCAAATTTGATTTTCAGGGAAATGCCAAAACGAGAAAGGGGATGAGGTTAGAAATAAGATCTGAGGGGTCCTTGGTGTTCTCTGAGCTTGATTGTTTTCTTGCAGATGTTTCATTATCCAAACTAGGTAACATCATCAGAGGTTTACCTAGGTTCCCCATTGAGTTTCCATAGTGGCCAACTGATATGTATATATATATATATAAAAAAAAAAAAACAGAGGAAAATCAAAGAGCAGAACAGCACTCTCCTAACTTGTGTTACCCAACAACAGGTTTTAGAAGTAGATTGCTTCTGAAGGTCACTTGACAGTCCAAATCAATTATAATACTCAGAAATCTGGTGGACTCCTGCACTGAACAGGACAGCCTCTTTCAGCTCTATGATTTGAGCCATTAGGACCACTTCTCTTATAAAATATGTTAAGGACAAAGGCTAGAAAACAATGGGCAAAGTGGAGACACTAGAAAACAGTAATGGCAGCCCTTGCTATTTGATAAACAGAAAGAAAAAATGCTACAATTATGAACAAAAATGTTCCTTTCCATCATTGAATGTGGGTGAACACAAGCACGATATTAAAACAGTGCATGTGAGAAAGGGAGAGCGCACTTAAGTCACACGTTTTCCCTCTCTTTTCCTCTGACTTCCTCTTAATCTGGGAACAATCTGTAAAAAGAGGCAGATGCATACAAATGTAATTTGCCTAGTTCATCTGAGAATAGAATTTGCCACAAAATATAGCCCTGAACAACAGCCGTGGCTAAAATTCCATTCACAATCTAGGCATTGCTGTACCATTAGGTCACCATAGGTAGGAGAACTGGGCTTCTGATGAGTCTCTCTCCAAGAAGTCTGCATTTGCAGGTCACACGATCCTTTGGTATTCTGGTTGCCATTCATAAACTTCTCTCTGCAGTGAGGTATTTTAGTGCTGCTGCACCATACTTGCGGGACAGGTCCTGATGGAATTCATCCCTCAGAGTCTGGAGGCAGTTCCGATAGCTAGTACTCTGGCGGAATTTGGAGATGTCAAAACTAGGAGCGTGAGGCATATGGATCATGAAGGCGTTGGGCAGGACAAGCAGCTCATACTCCTGTGAAAATGTAGGAAGTGGCTGACAGGAAGCCATTCCTTTCAGCCCTGGTCTTCCTCAACAAAAAGGACAGACAGTGGACTGTTGAAAAGCCACATACTCACCTGAGCATCAAGCTCCATGATGTGAGACACCTTGTTCCAGCCAAAGCCTACAAACCGCTGGTCATAGAGGGGACAATCACGCCTTACTACAACGTAAGGCTCGAACTGTGGTTGCCATTCCACTTGATACGGCACTGTGGCTGTCCGCCATTTGGCATAATCTGTTGGAGCATGGCCCTGGGGCCACACGTGATACCTGTACACAAAAATATACATCATTGAGGAAACACTAAGTGAAAATACTTCAATCTGGTTCCTATATTGAAAACTAAGAGATTGAAAAACAAGCTTAGATTAACCAGACTTCCTTATTACTTCTATCAAAAGTCACACTTCTTGGATTGTCACAAGATATTATGTTCATTTATTTATACAATTATTTACTAATTCACTTTCCAAAGGGCTTACAATGCCATACAATAAATATATAACAATTAAAAATTCCCGACAATCCAATTAATGTCTTAGGACAGCTCAGTACGATCAGCATTCAAATGCTCTGCAAAATAAAAATGTTTTTAAAATCTTCCTGAAAATCAGGAGTTGAGCACATTCCTTATTTTAGGATGCAAGCTGTTCCAAAGAAGGGCTACCCATGTGAGAGATTGTAAGAGAATACCACAATCCCAGTGAAACTGGTCTTATCTCAGGTCTTGTGCCTGTGCAAAAATAAAAGTGGGAGCACAAATATTCTAGGAAGAAAACTCCCAATTCAACCTACTACCCCCAAACCAAACCAAAGAAATTGACATTGTGCTGCTAAAGCTCAGACATTTCCCATTGAATTTCAGCAGAATTCTGATTTCTTTTTGGGTTTCACAATGATTTGAGAGTAAAGATGGACATTTTTTCCAAGCAAACCTCAAGATGATAATGGGACATGGAATCAAGATTCTAACCACCTAATCATTTAGGATGAATTGGATTGTGTGGGAGAAGCAGCCTTTTTTCCTGGTATATATCCATACATATTACAGACAAAACCAGCCATTTTTATTATGCCTGGAAACAAATGGGAGATAATGGGGCAGGGGAGACCAAAACAGATTAACATACTCTAAAGTATCAATGGAAACCAAGCTATTAGCAGATTTATTTCACTATAAAGAAAGAAAGGCAATGGAATCAGAGTAGTAAAAGATTTGCTGGGAGGGGGGGGAGAAGGAGCAGAAATTGGGAAGAGAAAATGGTTTAAATAATCTGAGAAATGCAGAGTAGGAAACAGTAATGAGAAATGAAAAAAAAGTCTGAAAGGAAATAGTTCCAGAAAATGAGAGGGCTGAACGTAAGTTGAACTGGGAGAAGAGGAAATACAACAGCATTGAATTCATGTATCAGTTTCAAATAACCAGCTAAATCTTGGTGCATAAACTACTGAAGAGAATTGTGAAGCTGGTTTTGCCCTTTAGTTACTAAACATGGTCCTGCAATTGTTTAACCTAACCTCTGGTTCCTGAAAATGGACCTTTGCTGATCAGTACTTACCTGAAAGTATAGAGGGAGCCCATGTCCAGCATGGTGAGCAGCTCCGCTTTGGATTTAGGAAAGTTGAGGCGGTAATGCAGAGTCTCAAATGCAGGCACTATGAGTGCTACCTTCTTTGGGGGCAGCTCCAGCTGCATGATGGAGGACCTGGAGACAAATTGCAAGCAGAACATTTCAAGATTTCAACCCTCTGGAGGGTATTAGGACTGACATATTTCTTAGCCTAAGGAATACATTAGAATAAAACTAACATAGGCTCATGGACTCCTCCGGGGTCAGTATGGCCAACAGAGTCAACTGCAACATCAGTGGAAAAAGGAAATGAAGAAGGTGACAACTTCTTCACAATGAAGAAACTTGACACCAGCTAAAGGGGACAACTAAGAACTATGTGGAGGGACACTGAAGAAAAGACTGGGGACTTCACAATTTCTTAGATCTTTGGGAGACTCAGTTGAAAACCATATTGTTGCCTTGGCCCACTTTGGACCTCAAGAAGACACACCTGAGATAATCATAGAGGCCGTACATAGGCAGGAAATCAATGTCCATCAGAAAAACGTGGGAGGTCTGTGCATTTTTCAGGGCCATGTTACGCAAGAGGTTGACTGGGTAAAACTGCCCTTCCTTGTATACAATGTGATAGGCAACATTCTGACGGTTACTCAGCACCTCAGATGCTTGAGCATAGCGTAGAAACTGCTGGGCCTCCGCATCAGACATGTACAAAGCCAGGCTAATGGGGCCTGTCCAGTGTTTACATATCGCCTCCAGCATCTGCAACCTGCAAAATCAATAAGACAAATTGAGAGCATCACATATTATCATTAGTCAACAAAAAGCTATAGAACCCAGATATCCCAGGCCCCCCAAACCCTTCTAAAATACAATTTAAATGCTCTTTAGTTCCCAAATGTAATTTTGGTGATGTTCCATCGCTCCATTTTTAAAGTTTTCTTTTCTCCCATTCCTACTGCTTCGCCTATACCATGCCAGCTGTTGTCTACATTTGAATATAAAAATAACAGATACCTTAGAAATAGGTATTTCAGGAATGCTCATATTACGACAAGCACAAGGATTTGTGTTCAGACAATCAGATTTTCTGTGATATTCCGAAAAAGTGCAATCAGCACTGTATCCTAAGATCAAATACTATTTACACAAAATTAAAAATCAAATGTATAAATTGTCCTTGTTTTAATATTAATAGTATTTTATCTTTGATTTTAACAAGTACACAAATTTATAGTCTGTCTGGAGAGAACTGATTTTGTGCGGCCTCCATGTCAGTGTCAAAACATGCTCTTTAAACATGCTCTCCATCCAATTTGCACCACTAAACTCATTTAGTGACTCATGCAGACCTTTTGTTAATTGAGTCTAATCATTTTCCTTCCATAATTGATTCTGCCCAGAAAACAGATTACTTTACAATTTTGGCTCAAGTTAAGGGATGCAAAGCTAAAATCTCAGCATTTCCTTAAAAAATATTTTAAGGATGCCTCAATTCAAGAAGGGCACATCTAATGCAAAGGACAGAGGTTAAAAGAAACATCAAATAGTTGAAGCAAAAATATGATAAGGTGCAGCCCCTCTACTCAGCTCAGGATTCAGGATTGGGGGAAATTAATTCCTCTCCTAACCGCTGAGAGCCTACCATGCTTTCCTAGTACCAAACTGGTTGACCTTGGGAACCAATGTAACACCCTTTAACTAGGCTTGTGGGGCAGGGGGGAAATGAAGATTGAACATCTGACCTATGGCTGGTTATAGAATAGTTACCCCTAAACTCTCATAGATGATCTAAAAATATTAATCTGGTGTCCTCTGACAATGGAATTTACTACCATCACATGCAAAGGTCAAAAGGAACCTTGTAAACATTGCAGGCAAAATCATTTAGTATCTTGCCTTCCCTTATGATGGTAATACAAAATGGCCTACGTAGGCCTCCCACATGATCTATCAACTGGGCACAGGCTACATCTATCTTTTTATCAAGACTTTTACTTTATGGACTATAGTTGTAATCTGATGCTACCTCAGGTATGATATTCTGTCAAAGGAAGGAAGGAAACAATAAAGTCTGGATATTTTAGTTTAAGATTTACATATCTTTCCCTCATGATTTTCAAAAGAAAATAATATTGGACTCCAACTCTTGGTGGATCCCCTTTGGGTTTAATCTTTACTGGATACTGGTTGTGTATCATGTTAACCATATAATTCTCAGCAAGCAGGAGTGCTTATAAAACTCTGTTATTAAAAATATTTAAAAAGCTGAATACTATTATATTTTGTATGCGCTAAGATTATAGTAAATTTTCTCACTTTTAAGCCCAAAGTGCCAAATGAAAGCACCACAATCTGATGGAATTCCAGTTCTACATCAATGAAAGGAACACCTGAAAGAACCATGTCTCCACACCCTTCTGTTTTCCCCCATCTGGTACCTGTCCATGGACAGCTGAGCTACAAGAGTTACATCTATTTCATCAGCCGACCCTGAAAAATCATATTGCAGGAAGAAGAGATGGACGCGGTGCTGAATAAGGCTTTGCCTCCGAAAATCATAGCAAGGATCGTCTTCATCCAGCTCTTCCAGAGCTTGCTGGAGCTAAAATTTACAAAGGAGTGTATTTGAGACACAGAATGAGATCTCAAAATAAAACAGTTGGTCAAGAATGACATGTAACCACTGTGCATCTTTAATATGCTATTGACTGTAGCACAGGTGAACAACCAAGGAACTTCAAATAGCCCTCAGGTATTACCCAAAAAATTCAGAAGGTCCTGCTCATTTTTAGCTTGGCAGCAGTGATCAAGACAATGTGTTTGTTGGTGGGTTAATATAGGTTAATACAGTGATGGCGAACCTATGGCACGCGTGCCACAGGTGGCACGCGGAGCCATATCTGAGGGCACGCGAGGCGTTGCCCTATGTCAGCTCCAGCACGCATGTGAGCACTGGCCAGCTGATTTTCGGCCTTCTGGAGGGTGGGGGGAGGTCGTTTTCGCCTTCCCGAGGCTTCAAGAAAGCCTCCGGAGCCTGTGGATGGCGAAAAACGGACCCAATGGCCCAACCGGAAGTTTGTTTCCGAACTTCCGGTTGGGCCATTGGGTCCGTTTTTCGCCATCCACAGGATCTGGAGGCTTTCCTGAAGCCTGGGGGAGGTGAAAATGACCTCCCCCCGCCCTCCAGAAGGCCGAAAATCAGCTGGAATCCGTTTTTCGCCATCCACAAGCTCCGGAGGCTTCAGTGAGTCCTGCGCAAATGCACCGGGGGGGCAGCACGGGGGGAGTTGTGCGCGCATGCATGCGGGGAGGGCATTGCATTATGGGTGTGGGCACATGTGCACGCGCTATCGTGCGTGTGCGCGCCCTTTTGGCACCCGAGCCAAAAAATGTTCGCCATCACTGGGTTAACACAACCCCTGTCTGATAGTTCCCTTCCAGTAATCTCCATGGTAACTACCTCCTCCTCCATGGTTTCTCATATGCAGATTAAATTAGCTAAATGAATTAAAAATTTTCTCAATTTCAGACATAACAAGGAGGAAGAAGATCAGGAAGCCTCTCACCTGGCCACTGGGCAAGCTGGCACAGCCAAACAGCTCTCTGCGCAACAAGTTGCCATCATACTCTAAGAAGGTCAAATAAAGGTTCCGGAAGAATTCCACATGCTTATTTTTCACTCGCAACTTCTTGGGAGAGTTCCAATGAATCACCTGAGGACGGAAAGTTAAAGTGACCAAGTCTAACACCTTCAGCAATAGACAGGCCTTCCCAGCACCCCCTTTACCTAAACTACAGAATGCTGAAAGTTTCAGCAAGACAGAAATCCAAGATTTTCCCAAGGTTACAAAAGGAGATCAGCAAAGCCTCAGCCAGGGAGGCAATGCTCACCTTAAGATCAGACACCTCCGTGTAGCACTGCTCTGAACGGGTATGGTCAGAGAGCTGCACATTCCAGAAGCAAGGGAGCCGGTACACAAGGGCTGGCTTTTGTTTAATCACCGCGTTAAAGATGTCCTAGAAGAGAGATTGCAGTTGGCACACTGGGCACTCTGGAAGAGGAGAAAGCTCCAGGATAAAAGCAAGTGTGGAGTCACATCAGAAGGAAACAAATTAGTGTTTTTGTCAAATGGCAACATCTAATCTTTCTCTGCCTACGTTGAAATGAAAGGCACATTGTGGGCCTAGACTGAAAGGGCAGTAAAGCACCCACACACACACACACACACACACACACACACACACACACAAACCCAAGAACACTCGCCTGATCTGCTAGTGAGGTGGACAGCATATTCATGAGCTCTTGCTCGGCTGTCACCCGCCACAACTGCTCCCAGCCAAGATGGCGCAAACGCTCCAGCAGCAACAAGATCACCCCTATGGAAGAGGAGACAAAAACTCAACCCTGAAAGATGTTCTTCATAATATTGCTCAATCTCTGTGGCTCCCCAAACTTATCCAAATCACGATGTTATAACGTTCATTTGTTTACCAAAATATTTCTATGCCACTGACACCATACCCACTTAACTAAGGCAACATTATCAGGGACCACATAAGACCCATGTTTTTGTTTTTAAAAAACCCACAGCTGACTGTCCTAGCAGTGGGAGAATTTTTAGGCAGAATTACTGGGTAGAATAATGATTCTCCTCTTTCTCCTGCCTCTTAATCCCAGTTTATCATGCATCAGCAATAGTCTTTCCCAACACACATGGAGAACACAACTGGAAGGATAAACTATAGGTAGATCCTCATTTAGCGTCTGATCGTTCAGAGTTATGGTGATGAAAAAGTAATTTCACAACCAATCCACACATTTATGACCTTTGCAGCAGAGGTGGGTTCCTCCCGGTTCGGACCGGTTCGCCTGAACTGGTAGCAACCCGTTGGTGACGTCACGGAGCCGGTTCGGTCGGTGCCGGTCCGTGGACGTCGTCATCTTTTTTTTTGATTTTTTTTTTAAATTGGGGGGGGGGGGATTTTTTTATTATTTATTTTTTCTTCTGCGCATGCGCAGAAGCCAAGTTTCCGGCACTGCGCATGCATCGCCATCTTGTTTTCGACTTTTTTTAAAAAAAATTTGAATTTTTTTGGATTTTTCAGCACTGCGCATGCGCGCGCGCACCCACGTGGCGCGGGAGGAAGCGAACTGGCAGCGAGGTAAGTTAGAACCCACCCCTGCTTTGCAGGTCTGTCAAGCAAAGGAAAGCTGAAGTAAGATCATAAGATAGTTATGATTTCACTTCAAGACTGCTTCACTTAACAACCAAGTTGCCAGTCCCAACTGTAGTTGTTAAATGAGGACTACTTAAACAAGTGATACAAAGCTCACTTCTGGGCTGTCTATGCATCTATCCCAAAGGACTGGCTTGCATTCCTGTTTGAAGTTTAATAGTACAAAACAAATTATGCTTTGCTAGCTCAGTTAGATCATCACTGCTTACTCGTAGCCTTAAAATAACAATATTTGATACGGTAACTGTCCCCAAGGGTGAAATTCACTTACCTTCCCTACCAGCTCGTAAATGTGCGCACGCCGCCATCTGTGCATGTGCAAAGCATTCTGCGCATGCGCAGATGCTGAAAATCGTCGCAAAAAAGGGACATCATGACATCCGTGTGGGTGGGCGGGGCTACGCACAGTTGCCCCTACCGTATCGTGCGAGCCGGATAGAGCCGGCTGAATTTCACCCCTGATTGTCCCAGCTGAATAGACATACAGTATATCTGTTGTGAAGTGTACCTGTATTGAAGCCACGATCCAATGCCGGCCATGGTTTATGGTTCTTCCAGAGATTCCCCAGGTACCAATCACTTTGGTTTTCCACTAGTCCAATCACCTGTTTATCTGGATTAAAAATGACACCAATCAGATCCAGTGCAAGGAGTAGACTTTCCCCATTCTCACTGCACTAGACCCCAATAATTGATTCTCCCATTCCTGGTTTTTTAACAATTTGGAAAAACAGCACAGCTGGATGGATTAGAAAACAAATCCATGTTATATCACATTCCCATAAACCTGCTCAAACCACTAGGCCCTAGAAGTAGTCCTCAATTTATGACTATTTCATTCAGCAACTGTTCAAAATTATGACAGCACTTTAAAAAGTGAGTTATGACTGGCCCTCAAGGTTACAGCTGTTACCCACTGTGGTTAAGTGATCAAAATCTGGGTGCTTGGCAGGTCATACTTACAACCACAGGGGCACTTAAACTCCCCCCCCCGCCCCATCTATGTCCTTTTGTCTGGCCTGCACTATGGCACTCCTTAGCACCTGGGCAGGGTTGGGGCTGAAGTTAGAGGCCTGAAGCCTTCAGCAGTCTGAGTCTACTACCACCATCCCCAGGCTTGTACTTAGCTCCAGTGCTGCTACTGAGAAATACCACCTCCAGCCTCATACCATGGCCAGCCACCCACAGCACAAAATCCAGCTGCCCCGTTGCCCTACGCCAGTGATGGCGAACCTATGGCACGCGTGCCACAGGTGGCACGCGGAGCCATATCTGAGGGCACGCGAGGCGTTGCCCTATGTCAGCTCCAGCGCGCATGTGCGCACTGGCCAGCTGATTTTCGGCCTTCTGGAGGGCAAGGGGGAGGTCGTTTTCGCCTTCCCGAGGCTTCAGGAAAGCCTCCGGAGCCTGTGGATGGCAAAAAACGGACCCAATGGCCCAACCGGAAGTTTGTTTCCAAACCGGAAGTTGGGCCGTTGGGCCGTTTTGCACCCTCCCCAGGCTTCAGGAAAGCCTCCTGAAGCCTGGGGAGGGTGACAAACAGCCCAACCGGAAATTCATTTCTGAACTTCCGGTTGGGCCATTGGGTCCGTTTTTCGCCATCCACAGGCTCTGGAGGCTTTCCTGAAGCCAGGGGGAGGTGAAAATGACCTCCCCCCGCCTTCCGGAAGGCTGAAAATCAGCTGGAATCCGTTTTTCGCCATCCACAGGCTCCAGAGGCTTCAGTGAGTCCTGCGCAAATGCACCGGGGGGGCAGCGCGGGGGGAGTTGTGCGCGCATGCATGCGGGGAGGGTATTGCATTATGGGTGTGGGCACATGTGCACGCTCTTTTGGCACCCGAGCCAAAAAAGGTTCGCCATCACTGCCCTACGCCATCTTCCTCCTGTTGCTGCTGAAACTCTGCGGGAAACAGCTGTTGGCTACATCAGGCCTTCTTCCCAAGGCCACCTGCACTGGTTTCCGTCTTATGCGTCCCATCCTTGTGATGCTTCAGAAAGCCTTTGGAAAGTTTGTGAGGTCTTCTGAAACATTGCAAGAATGGGGCACCTGCCGTTTTCCAAAAAGCGCACCTGTACTCACAAGACCTGGGGAAGATGGCCTCAAGTGATCAGCAGCTGGCTTATAAAACGCCAGGATGGGCATACCTCAGCAGCAGCAGAAGCAAGAAGATGGCAAAGGTCAGCTGGGGTGGAGGAATGATGGGTGACAGGGGTCTTGGAGTGTAGGGCAGTGAGGGTGAGTGGACGGGGGCATGCTGTGCCATGTTGCTGGGCAGCAAGTTTGCACTGTGCTGTTGACACTTCTTGGGGCATGCCGATTTCACACTGCACTATGACTCAAGAGCTTCTTGCAGCCCCCCGAGTTGCTGCACATAAATAAGCCCCTGAGCCAGAGTTTATTCTTTCTCCAGCTTCCCTATATCGTCACACAACCCTCTTTCCCTGGCTATTCTGAGCTCGTGTCAGACTGCAATCATATGCAGCCGGCATTGGTCCTTCCAGGGCCTCCCCACTGTGACACCCCCATGCTCCTTACCTGGGATTTCTCCTCTTCCCGCTTAATGACCCATGCACCTGGAATTATGACGGCAACCAAAAGTGCGGGGACTGGCATTGCTAAACAATGTGGCCAAGTGATATTGAACATAACGACATCATTTAAGGAAGGAAATTATGGTCCCAACTGTGATTGTAAATTGAGGACTACCTGTAGATTTTAAACTACTCTCCAGAGCAGATCACCGAATAATATAAACCAGATTGGCTAGTTGGGAATCCTGAACAGAACACCAATCTATCTAGACAGCATCAGATTAGGGAAGAATAGTCTGAATTTTAGACCCCCAAAAGGCAAAATTGTGGATCTCAAGAAACTGTTGAATAACTTGTAGCAGCTATATTGGCTATATATCAGTGCAGCATATTGATATATGGAGCATATTGATATATTCATCTTGGAGAGCCACAACTTCCATTCTGAGAAGATCTTAAAAAAAATCCTCCCGTCCCTTACTTACCTGAGAACTTCCCAAAGATAGCCCACAACTCTGCAATGTCAGTAGCAAATGTGATGTCGGTATCAAGGACGATGACCTTGGAAAGGTCAGAGGGCAAAGCTTTAGTGAGTGTCAGCTTCATCAACCCATAGATTCCAGAGTAATGTTTGTTAGGGATCCAGGAAATGTCTGGCTGTAGCAAGAAGAGAGAAAGACACTGAGGAATAAAATGGCAAGATCACCTACTTAAGCTATGGGCAAGGTCAACATCCAATCATAATGCTTCTATGGCCCATGACTAATGAAATTTAACACAGGAAGGCAACAAAAAGAGACTCTCTGTCTTCACTGTGATCCAGAGCCCCAAATGAGTGTTGTAGAGAAGCTTGTTTATGAATACAGGCCACACAGTGTGACTTGTATGTGGGCCATCATTAGTCTCTTATGGAACAGCAGTAACATTAAGACAAATTGCATATGATCAGGCCATTGCACCCTACATTCAAATGGCAACTTCCACAAGGAAACAATTTAAAGCAGCGCCCGTGCTAGTGACTGTTATCAGAAAACAACCCATGCTTCTGCACATACACACACACATGTACAAGAGCTACACGTTTCGCAATGCTAATCCTGTTAGCATTTCTTAAGAGGTTTGGAGTCAGAGTGGGGAACCAATAGCATTCCAAATACTGCTGAACTACAATTTCCAAAAGCCACAGGCAGCATAGCTTTGGTGGAAAACGTAAGGAATTTTAGCAACATTTGGAGGACCACAGATATTTGCCCTGGTGACAAAGTTTCAAAATGTGTATTGATTCAGGTCTTCTCCATCATTTGAGGACATCTATATTAATCTATAGATCTATATTAATACCTCCCACTAAAAGCCACCAATTCCTCTTGACGTGTTTTCCCAACTATCAAGACAAAACTATGCTAAAAAGAATCTGCTTTAGCATCTTCCTGAATCGGTCATGCAGTTATCTTTTGTCCATTGTTGGTAAATGTAAAAGAGGCAGAGAATGCCTCTTCTCTTATACTAGTTTGGTTTTTATTTTACAGTGGAGAAGATCTACAGGTAGTTCTTGACTTACGACCACAATTGAACCCAAACTTTCTGTTGCTAAGTGAGACAGTTGTTAAGTGAGTTTTGCCCCATATTATGACCATTCTGGCCACAGTTGTTAAGTGAAGTTGTTAAAGTTAGTAACTGAAATTACTAAACTTTAACTTTAACTGAAGTTGTTAAAGTTAGTAACACGGTTGTTAAGTGAATCTGGCTTCCCCAGTGTCTTTGCTTGTCAAAAGGTTACAAAAGGTGATCCCATGACCCCTGGACACGGCAAACGTCATAAATATGAATCAGTTGCCAAGGGTCTGCATTTTGATCACGTGACCATGGGGATGCTGCAACAGTCATAAGTGTGAAAATGGTCATAAGTCACTTTTTTTCAGTGCCGTTTTAACTTTGAACGGTCACTAAATAAACTGCTGTAAGTCAAGGACTACCTGTAATCCTATCGATAAAGCAGCCCCTTACATAGAACCAGAATAAAATCATCCGTGTCCCTAAACCCCTTAACTTTAGTCTAGCTCAGTGATGGCGAACCTTTTCGGCACCGAGTGCCCAAACCGGAACACGTGCGTGCATGCGCACACCGGAGCGCCGGAAACCCGAAGACCAGCTGGCCGGCGCACATGCGTGTGCCGGAAACCCGAAGACCAGCTGGCAATGGCACGCGTGCCCACAGAGAGGGCTCTGCGTGCCAATTCTGGCACGCGTGCCATAGATTCGCCATCACGGGTCTAGCGCCTTATGAATCTGTGTTCTGTTTGATTATGGGGAACATGTATATGGCAGTAGCTGAGACATTAAAGTGGAACATTTAGGGTCACCTATGGGCATTAAATATCATGTTATGCCTTTGGACAACTTCATGGCTCTCCTAAATGGAACTGCTCCAGTCAGCCTTTTAATTTTCTGCTCTCGTTTTAGTTTTCCAAGGAGATTAATCTTCTTAGAAGTCCTGAATTGCAGAATGGTATTCTATGTATATGAATTATTTCAACTTTATATCCTGGATGGTTGACTGCTGCAGCCTTGACAATTATTCATTATGCCCAGGCTTGAAGACAATTCATTATCATTTGGATCCAAGATCTAACCCTCTTGCATTAATGGGAGTGATTTTTTTTTTTTGCTGAAACAATGTATCGGCACTGACAAAGAGACAAGCTTAGCATCCCTTCCTCCCCCTGCAACAAATGAACCGATGAATGCCAGACTTCCAACCACTCCCTTGGCTCAGAGGTTCTCAAATCTGAGACGGCTAGAAATGTTAAGAGGCTTGTGCGTTTAAGATCCAGGCAGAGGCACAGCAATTCGGCAGAGCTTCAGCATAGTTAGAAAGATTCCAGCCCCGCGTACCTATGGCATGCACACCTACAGCTGGATCGCTCTCTGGGTGGGACAGGGAGACCTAAGAGCACAATCTTGCTTTGGGCGCCAAAGCATGCACACCCATGTTTGGACAAATCTGCAAGGAGAAGGGCCAGAGTGCATTCCCCCAGGGTTTCAACCGTGGAACGTAAGATTTAATTTTTGAGGATGGGGAAAGTGTCTGTCAGGGTTCCAAGTAAAAGACCCATAGCAAGCAAAACTCCGAGGCTGGTAGATTCCTCAAAGAATAACTTTATTGGATATATCCTATTGGCACAGATCTGGTGAAAACCAACTCTGAAGGTTCCCACAGTTTTCACCTAATGAAAAGTTTTTCACTTTCTCAAAACAATCAGTCACATGGTCCAATCACGGCTCTGTCTGGTTGCCTGGTGACATCACTCCTCCTTCCTCTGACCAAGTGTGAGAATGTCCTTGGTTCCCAAGAGAAAGTATTTTATTTTGGCTACAAAGTCCCAGCTATCTCAAATCTCCCCCTCCCTATCCCTCAGCTCCAGTGTGGCAACACTGAAGCTCCAAGATGGCTTCGGTCAGGTCAGCTTCAGGGTTGACAGGGTCTATTCTATGGCCAGATGTCGCCCCAATGATATTATTGATTTGGTTAGTGGAGCAACTTAAGTAGGTTCAACCCACCCAAATAGTGACCCAGATTCCCACCCAGTCCTCAAAAAACAACAGGAAGTGTGGGACATTCCAAAGGAGAGGAGATTGGGTGGAGCAGGCAAAGGGAGACAGAGGCAACTCAAGTAGGGATTTCCTTCTCCTACCTTCAAGTCATCAGCATTGTAAAAGCTAACTTGAACTGAGGGCACCATCCAGGTCTGGAAGACCGTCTGTAGTATCTGTCGGGCCACTGAGTCTGTGATGAGATGGAAGTGGAGAGGGTTCTTCCTATCAGACGAGAATAAAGATTATGCTCACAAGAAACGGGAGCAAGGCACGTAAGAAAACAGTCCTATCCCACTCTCCGTATGTTTTTCTTCATCATCAGATGATAGCATGATCATTTCCAACTACAGTCTCATCTACTCTCCTGGGCAGAGCAGGGTAGGGCAGAGTATATCGCGTAAAGGGTAGAAGATTAAATCCAAATTTCCCCTTCTCTTCATCTTTTCTCCTATATCCAGAATTGCAGCTTGGAAGCCAAGGTGGAGAACAGCATCACATTTGAATCCCCGCCCCCCAAATTCTAAAGAGTGAAAGAGCCAAAAACTTCAAGAGCTACTGAACGACATTAATAACAACATTTGCCCCTTCATGTTCGGGTTACCTGTGGAAGAGGATCGATTTCACCAAGGTAACTACATCCCGGCTTGCATTGTATCCAGCACAAACAATGGCGACATGGAGGAGCTGTTCAGAAACACAAAACCCCATCAAGCTTGACTCCCAATGAAATTCTTTTCCACTTTTACAAATCAAGCCATTAGAAGTTACTCCACCCACCATTCTATAGGCTCCTGTGGATTTTGTTCCCATCGATAATAAACCCTTAAAGAACCAGAGTTCAGATACAAATGGAAGCCAGATCCAAACTAATAGGGGATTTCAACTCTTCCAACTCTGTTATTCTGTTAATACAACTTCTTTGCCTGCACTGATTTTGTGGTCCCATGGAGCCTCCTCCAGATTCAAGAGTTGAAAATTGGAATCATTTTTGGGGAAATCCAGAAACATATCACAACACCGGCATAAAATAGGTTTGATGTATTTTTAAAAACAAAGATATCTACCCAAAAACAAGGGAGAGAGAAACAGGGAGTCCTGACCCTATCTAAGGGTGTGATGTGACCCTCTCTATTTGCATCGACTACTGTGACCCTTACATTCCTCAAAGTTAACAATTATCTCACATTACTAGAAGGCTGCCAACTTCTTGCTCTCGGTGAATTAGAGCACAAACACTTCTGCAAAGTAAATAGCACAGTACGTTTAAGCAAAAAGGAGCCAGAGCGGGAACACCACAAGTATCTTCAATAGTTTAGGGAACAGAATTGATCAAGGAGATTGGACTACAGTATGCCTCTTCTTGTGACTACTTCCCTAATTTGGGCAGACATCTTTGTTCATGAACAGGCAGTCCACAAGATGTCTTGATAATGAGTTTCATCTTTACCTCACACTTCTGAACCATCCTCTGTTTAGGGCAACCACTATAGTTGCTCCTCCCCTCCTGCTCTTTGATGAACTGTAATCCCTGCTGGTTGAAGTCCCTTCTACCCAAGGTCTCCTCCTGTGCCTGAGAGTGGCTCAGCTTCAGCTTCAACAGTTGGTTTTCCTCTTCCATTTTTCGCACCTGGGATGCCAAGGCTTCACGGTCAAGGTACTGACTTGACTGTTCCCCAAAGCAAGGGGGCAGCATAAGGGAACATCCGTCTGTAGAAGAAATCCCCAAAAAATGTAAACGGGAGAATGGGAAGAACACTACATCTCTGACCACTGAGCCCCCATGTCATGTCATGAAACCAGAATAAGCAGCTTAAATGCAAATCACAGCAGGAGCAAATAATTTATTTAATTCATATAGATAAGTTAAAATTCCATATCTTTTTCAATATTCTCTTCCCCCCCCCCACTGCTTTGTAATTTATGTTTCCTTACATTCCCTATAAACTGTCTCTTTTTGTTATGTTTTAAAGACTTCCATGCTTAAACCAAATGGTGATTACCCCAAAGGGGGGGGGGAGAGTATCAAACTGAATGTTCAAAGAAATCGATAATCCACATCACGTGTTAAAAATATAGAAACCTTCTCTAGTCTGACATCTGGAATTACAGGACTTTTAAAAAATGCTATAATTCCCAGTCAATGCATAAGAAAACAGGGCAGACTTTGTCCAAAGGTTTCAAATGCTATCATGTGTATACTCCAGAGGTGGGTTCCTCCCGGTTCGGACCGGTAGCGACCTGCTGCTGATGTCACGATGACACCACTGATCCGGTTCGGTCGGTGCCGGTCCGTGGGCGCCGCCATCTTTTTTTTTGAATTTTTTTGGAATTTTTTTTAATTTTATTTTTTCTTCTGCGCATGCGCAGAAGCCGAGTTTCCGGCACTACGCATGCACCGCCATCTTGTTTTTGGCTTTTTAAATTTTTTTAAAAAATTTAATTATTTTTTTACTGCGCATGCGCGTGCGTGCCCCTGAGGCGCGGCCACACGGCGTGGGAGGAAGCGAACCGGCAGCGAGGTAAGTTAGAACCCACCCCTGGTATACTCGCCATCATCCCAGGCCCATTTTTAGGAACCACCCTCTCCCATTCCAACTCCAGATTACCCATGAAGAGGTAAAGCCATGAGATGAGGAAAACCAGAGTCACAGTGGCAAGCAGCAGCTTCAGCTTCACACGCCAAGGACACAGCATGATGGTGGCAAAGGTCAGGTGGGCAGACCCAGCCTCACTGGAGCCAGCATTCTCTAGCCTGCAAACGTAAAGGAACACAGGAAGTGTTACCAGCATCCTTCAACCAAAGGAGTCTTCCTTAGTTCCAAAATTGATATGAGGACTTTCCAGAGCCCAGGCAAACAACAGTTGCTAAGACGCCTCCTTCACAAGAACAAGCATTCCATATTTAGTTCTGATGAACGTGAACGCATCCCAACTCTACTGGCACCCAACACTGCTGCTTAATCTATTCAGGGACCAGATGGTTTGAGTGACTGTCTCTTTCTCTCTCTTGGCAATAGCAGTTTCATTAACTCTCCAAATAGCCACGTTTGCTTCATGCAGAGCCTGGGCTGATGGTCATCAAGACTGATAATATGGTTCATGATTAATGACAGCAACTGACAATCACAGTTATAGAATACCAGCAAGCATCTTTTGCCCCATCAGTCAGGCGGTAGCTGGAAAAACAGTAAAGCTACTTCTTCTTCTTTTTCTTCTTCTAACAGTTTCCTGAATTTGTGGATAATGGCAAATTAAATCTGTAGGATGCAAGCAAAATCCTAATGAAAGGAAAGAGGGTGATGCACACATCAGAAATTACTCTGAAGAAGTGTTTGGGATCTCATACTGCTGAAGGACAGCACCTCTGCTATTCATTAGATCAGATTTTTTTTCCAGCTTCTGTACCAGAGGTTCATGCAGCTCTTCAAGCAGACACATTTTTCTTCTTGGGCTGGTACAAAAGACTTGAAAAAAAGATTCCTTGTCTTATAAAACATCAGAGAGGTGCTTTTCAAATCTGAACAGCTCTAGAATGCAGCTTCTTTAAGAGCAACTAAGTCACCTGTTCTGGACATAATGCTGTAAGAAACCTTATCAAAGATCAATAACCAATACAATTAAAATGCTGTTAAAAATATCACTCATCAACGGACAGAAATGTATTTGATTGTTAGCTATTCTTTTTATTTATTTGCAGTCCTTATAACCTGCAGAGTCCTTGATGCTCTCTGGGCTTGGTTTTTTTCTTGCAGACATTTCATTACCAAAACTAGGTAACATCATCAATGCTAGTAGAGAGTGGGGTTTGCTCTCATTTTATATATTAGTGGCTTGCTCTGTCAGTGTTGGTGGAAGGGGTCTTTGTAGTTCCTTGATTGAGCTGTTGTTTACTGTTAGCTTGTTTGTCTGAGTTGGTAGTTCTTTGATTGGGGTATTGTTTGCTTCTTGATTGTTGGCCTGATGTTAATCATGGTGTTAATCTCTGCTCATCTGAGTGTTGATTGCTAGTGAGGAGGTGTTTTGGTCTTTTTGTTTCCTTTTTGGCTTTTTGAGAAAGAAGAGACACCTCAGAAACTATAAGACTGAATCATAGTTTAAAAACTCCCATTTTTGGTAAGTCAGATATGTATTTTCTTTATATTGTTCATGAAAGATATAAACCAGCTTGTTCTAGCTACTAGTTTGTTCCAGTGGTGGGTTGCTCCCGGTTCGGTGAACCGGTAGCGGCAGCGGCGGGAGGCTCCACCCACCTCGCGCATGAGCGCGAGCGCGAACCGGTAGCGACGGGATTTAGAACCCACTACTGGTTTGTTCCCATGGCAGGCTGACAAAGTATGAATTTCTATAGCCCAACATGGGACACTTTCCTCTGACTTCGTTCCAAAGTCCAAATTTTGTTTTAAAAAGCACACACCACCAGAGGAATCAATTCCATCATACAATGATGCAGGCAAACCAAAAGAAACAGAAATGCAGAAGTCAAGATCACCTTTTATTTCTTTATCACGTGTATATGGCTGCCCACCTCAAGAAAAACAACTCTTTGCCCCTTAAATCAACAGCAATGGAAAAGGTAAGTAGGTTTCTTGAACAATCCATATGCTGACTTCAGTTTAAATCTGTCTTAATATAGAACCGCTGCGCAATTTTCACTGTGCCAGAATTAGGTTGCATGACCCATAACTAACTCATGAGCTGTATCCTGGCACCAATTCCAACCCTTTGACACACTGGCATTGGCCTAGCATCACAAGTGGCACTGGCTACAGGGTAAGCCATAATCTACTGTTGCCAATTTGAAAAAAAAAAAGTATTACTGCTGCTTCCTATGGCTTCGGCTCTGCAGACATTATCCTCATCCTTTAAAACCAGCATTGGTAGCAGCCTCCAGTAAAGTTAAATAGTTACATTAAAGTAAATCTACACCTTCGTAAAATCAGAATATTGAAGACACGCTTAGGTTCAGATCAAAAGTATTTCCACGTTTACAATTTTTTAAAATAAAGCATTAAAAATCCAACCTTGGATGAAAAGACTGAACATGCTTTATCATAACCTTTGTGTTAGCTGTTGTGTTGATGCAAAAAAAAAAAGGGGGGGGCTGTGCTTTTGATGAATTTTGTGTATTTCAACAAGCTGGGTTTAAGAATGAGTTACATTTATGCTGTGATTGTACTTCTTTGCCCCTTTATATTCTGCATTTGGTCTGGACAGTTCATACAAAATTGAACAGCCCACATGATGGTTAAAGGATCAGAGCCCTATAGAAGCTTTCACTTGGGTGACTTTGGGCACAGAGAATGAAATCTGGCTATGATGAACAAAATTAAGAAAAGTCAACACGATTGTTTTGCACATGGCAGAAAACGCTGCATTTCTCATGAAGCTGTTTAAGGTACTTTTAACTCACATTGCTTTCCTGATGATCTAACTCAAAGAACCAAACACCTTTAAATCTCAGTCTGTTTTGAGGTTGGAGGGCTGCTTTCAACCCAGCAACATACAGTCAGCCCTCCCCCACCACCATCTCCCCAAGGTATGCAGAGGAAATTTTTTTGCATCTGCTTGAAGTCTGTGTGGCTGAATCTTGCCTGCCTGCCGCTGGATTGGAAGGGGAGAGCTAGAGGATGATGTAGGATTAAGGCTCCTGACGCTAGTAAAAAGACCCTCCCCAAAATGGGGAAGTTAAGAAAGTGACAAGGGAATTTTGTTTTTAGATCACATCCAATTTTTATCTTTGGTTACACATTGATGCTATTTTTATTTTAAAAACTTCAATGGTTTTTTTGTTGTTGTTTCTTGATAGATAGGCGGCTATTATAACAGGCTGAAGGGTGGATTGCTGACATCCCAGAGGTGAGGTAGTCATTTAGAAGGTTCCCTCAGGTGCTCCAATACCTGTGCTCACTAGATGGCTTTGGATCAGCCATTTTCTTTTAATCCAAACTACCTGAGAGCGTCTTTATTTTATTTATTTTATTTATTTGTTTGTCGAACATGTACAAGATAGCAGGTATAGGTATAAACATAAACATAATCAAAGTGAATACAGATAGATGAGGACAATAGGACAGTAGGACAGGGACGGTAGGCACGCTGGTGCGCTTATGCACGCCCCTTACAGACCTCTTAGGAATGGGGTGAGGTCGACAGTAGACAGTCTAAGGTTAAAGTTTTTTGGGTTTGGGGAAGAAACCACAGAGTCAGGTAGTGAATTCCAGGCATTGATCACTCTGTTGCTGAAGTCGTATTTTCTGCAGTCGAGTTTGGAGGGGTTTACATTAAGTTTGTATCTATTGTGCGCTCGTGTATTGTTGTGGTTGAAGCTGAAGTAGTCATTGACAGGTAGGACATTGTGGCAGATAATTTTATGAACTACATTTAGATCGGTTCTAAGGTCTTAAGGATGAAGTAAGAGTGAGCCCATCTACATTGCTCAAATTCTTTAGAGGAAAATATATATGTCTCTGTCTCTGTCTGTCTGTCCCCCTCTCTCTTTCTCCCTCTCCCTTCCTCTCCTCCCCCTCTCTGTCCAGAGCACGGGTGGGGAACAATGGTCCCTTTACAACCTGTGGACTTCAACTACCAGAATTCCTGATCAGGAATTGTTGAGTTGAAATCCAGGGGTCTTAAAGGGGCCATAGTGCTCTAGAGGTAGATGTCAGGCACAAAAGCAAGAATGACACATGGCAATTCTTCCAAGCCGAGTTCTTTATTGTTTCACAGCTATAGAAAAAAATCTTGCCAGATTGAGGACTCCACTACTTGCATCTACAATATACTCTGTGAAATATTAGGGAGGGTCTGTCTTCACCCTCTTTCTCTCACACAAAATATCTGCACTGAGTTGCCTCTTACTCTTCTGGAATGCACCCCCTCCCTCCAGGAGATCCACCTCTTTTCTACATTCCATCACAGTACTAAACAAAGCAATTTCAAGGTGTGGTTGTCACATTTAAAGCCCTTCATGGCTTGGAAGCTACTTTTGGGACTGACTTTCTGCAGTTACTTTTTGCCATCCTAGTCAATCCGGTAGGAGGGACATGGTTCAGGTACTGTTGGATAAGGAATGTTGGCTGGCAGGACCCAGAAGAAATGTCTTTTCTGCCTCTTTTTTGAACATCATCCCCCTGAAGATCAGATTCGCCTCGTCCCTGCTGGCCTCCCATAAGGCCTTGAAAACTTGATTTTGTGCCTGAGTCTGAGGTCCCGACTGTGTGACAGAGCCCACCTCCGGGTTGTCTTGAGAGTTATTTGTTGATGCCTGGCTGATATGGCTTTATTTTTTATATTCTATATTTTTTGTATTTTTTTTTTAATTTTACTATTAGCTAATTACAGTCCCATATGTGTGAAAAATCAAATAAATAAACTGCTGAAAATCTCAAAACCCATGCCGGGTCTCAAAGGATCCAATGCAGTGCTCAGAAGCCAAGGAGGTAGAGTGGTTAACTCTCAACTCAGCTTACTTCACACAATTATTGTTGTGGGGTAAAATGGAAACTTCCCTAGGCGCTGCTCTTGGAAGAAAGGTGAAATAGAAATAAAATACACAAATAATGCTATAATATTTAATACATCTATATCTGTTTTTGGCTAAGTAACTAATGCTGGTTTATACATTTACCCCACTTTTCTATTTTAAAACACGCATGAGCTACATCGTGTTTTCTGCTGAGAGAGAAAGAAACCAGTAATCTCTGAGTATCTAGGCAGTCATGAAATACTTGCATCTCACCACACTTCAAGAAGTGATTTCCCCCCACCCACCCAGCTTCTTCCTCCTGAATCCTTTTCATCTTGTGCGCTATGACTTTCTGTTGCCTGCTTAAAAGCAGGGATTATCTGTTTTTTTTTTTATTATTACTGCTGGCTTGTCTATCACTCTTTTCACCTCCCGGATGAAGAGAAAATTAAAGCTTTAAATAAGTAGCCATACTTTTCAAAATCATCCATGAAGTAGAAATGTAGGGAGTGGTCCAAAAATCCCCAACTATTAACACAGAAATTCATCTACAGTATATACCAGCGGTCACCAACCGGTGGTCCCCGAGAAAATTTTGGTGGTCCGCAAAAAAATTATTTGCATTTATTATATTGCACTAAATACTATTTATCTTTTTAAAAAATTCTTATTAGTGGTCCGCGGGATTTAAAATTATGAATTTAGTGGTCCCTGAGGTCCGAAAGGTTGGCGACCCCTGGTATATACAGTCTAAGATCTATGTTTTATTATGATTTAGAAGCAATGTTTCTCGTATTTTTAGTTGGCTACATCTGATTTCTTTCCCTCACAACTAAACTAGTAAGTGTTAGAGAGAAAGGCAAAAATTTCTTGTGTACTATTTCTAGCTTAATGTCCCACTGTTTCACAGAACAAATCCTTAAGCCTTCAGCTCGTGTTAACTTACTGGATTCTCTTAGTGACCAAAGGTAATTTTCAACCAGATCAAAGCTCCATTCAGACTAATGTGTCACTAGCTAAACCAAGTGGAAAGCATATTATGAATGCCTGTTCCTTAATTTTCCTGCTTGCTACGATGAGAAGGCTTCAGTGTCCCTTCCTTCCTATTTATATAGTGCCACTTGCCAAGAAGCTCAGATGATCTCTTGTGATTCCATTTTGTATTTCACTGGCACAGATATATCCCGCACAAAGGAACTGAGAAAGCCTCTGCAATGCTTTAAGGGGAAAAGGAGAAGAAACTAATAATTAAAGGCTATACCTAAATTGCCTTAAACCTTTGGAGAGACAACTGTAAGAACCACATATCTTTTTTTTTTTTAAGAAGAATAAATCTACATTTTTAATTCATGGGACATGTCACTACAGCTCTTGAATACCAAGCATCTTAAAACCTCAATTATCACAAGATGGAAATAAGAAAAGGCTGGTTCTTCTTCTCTGCAATGATCAAAACTGCTGTTATTCAGGAAAAGTTCAGTCTTTCTTAGAAGCTTCTCCAGGGCTCATGAAGTTAAGGCCAAATCTCTCCAAAAGAAAAAATTGCCTATTCTAATTTTTTTGTAAAATGCTAGTGTGTTCACCTATCAAGCTATGATTTGCTTTTAACTAGGATCCACAGAACAAGCCAGATTAGTCCTACAGATAAGCAAAATATTACAACTTGTCTTGTTTTGTTTTCTTCCTTTTCTACCATTAGTAATCAGAAATTAGAGAAAAAGCTTGAGAATCAATGCCTGTTTTGTTGCTTTTGCCTTGAGCCTCTGTGGCTTGGGCAAAACACAAAAATAAACAAGGACTAAGCCAGAATTTGAACATAAACCAGATTACCAGCCAGAATTTGGATATAAACCAGCCATTAGGATGGCTATGGACTAATATTTTTATCTCACCATAATGATCAGGATAAAGATGGTATCAGATACTTCTTAATGAATGTCCATAGCTTTGATTACTACCATCTACATATGCCTTTAACAAGAAAGAAGAGCAAAACATTAATGTAATAACCCCCTCCAGAAGCTTCTCCCCCCCCCCAAAAAAAGGAGATATGCATCCATTGAACATGGCACCCAAATGAAAACCTTCCAAAAGGAGAGCAAAGGATTTTCCATACCAGTCTTTTCTGACCTGGATCCTCCCTGAAATAGGGATTTCAACTTCCAAAATTACTTAGCTAATCTACCCATTGCTAAGGACTTGGGAAGAAATTGGGAAGGACATCTGAACAGCCCCTAGGCCAGAAGGTCTGCTCTGTTTTCACTGTAGTGGGTCAGTTTGCCCATAAAAAGTAAGCCATAATGTAAATTGTTAAGGGGGGGGGGAATTAACAAAAACAGGAAAATCTGAATAGAAAACCACTGATGCATTAGATCTCATGTAAATGCTGAACAACTGCTAGAAAACTGGGAATCCTGCCTGTGTTCTGCATAACAGCTGGAGGCCATGCAGCAGCCTCTCCTTTTAGTCATCGGAGGGTAGGACTATTGACCTCTCTTCCACTCTGAGCACTTGGGGCTCTTGTTGCAAAGATCTTTCCATGAATCTCTAGCAAAGGAGAGGAAAAGAAAAGAAAAAACATGGCCCGTGGCCCTGGAAACTACTTTCCACTGGGAATAAATACATCTGCACCATTGCTTTCTCCCACATTCATTAACTTTAAAAAAGTTCTTCAAGTTCTTTCCATTCTATTTATGGCGGGATGTGCTAATATATTTTAAAATGAGGCTGTTTTCTTTCCAAGCCTTTATAATGATTCTTTGATAAGGAGCATTGCAGAGCGGCTGCTCAGCCAAATAGTGAAGCCCATCCCGCAGCAAATACATTACTGTAACAAATGTAACACGTGGATTAAACTGGCTTGCAGATACTGATGTAAGCTAAACATATGGAAAGCAAAAAATAGCTTTTCTGTACCACTGCCTTGGATTTAGATCAAGTCACAAATGTATTTCCTTCACTTATTTCAGAATAGCAGTTTCTGACAAACAAAACAACTGCCAGTGAGGCAAGCAACTTCCACTCCCCATCCAACCTTTTCAGCTGCTGACTTTTTCCTTACCATATAACAGAGGTCTTCAAACTTGGCAACTTTAAGACTTGTGGACTTCAACTCCCAGAATTCTCCAGCCAGCTATGCTGGCTGGAGAATTCTGGGAGTTGAAGTCCACAAGTCTTAAAGTTGCCAAGTTTGGGGACCCCTGCCATATAACTATTTGAAGCATTGTTTTCCTGATCTTGCCTGTGTTACAACATGATAGCCAAACATCATCTGATGAATTAAGCTACAGCTTGTGAAAGCTTGCTTTCTTCTATCGGTATCTGTCCATCCATCCATCCATCCATCCATCCATCCATCCATCCATCCATCCATCCCATTTTGGAACTACTCATCTGCCTCACAGAGGGACTCTGGACAGGTGTCCATTAAAATATTAACACATAAAGATAGTATAGAAAAGTTAAAATTTTAAAAAGAGGTAAGGATGATTAAAACAATGTTAAAAATAATAATTAAAAGGCAAAGAGAGGGCTTTCGGGGTGTTAACCAGCCCCAGAGCTGCGTGCTTTTTCTGTGTTCCCCAAGCAAGGTTGCCGAGCCATTATTTCCACACCTTTTATCTTATGCCTTTTTCAGTAAAATTTGTTAATATGACAAGGTGCTACCAGCCTGTTTTTAAATGGATCACAGTAGGCTTATAGATAACATTGGGAAAGTCACGCTTATCAGTACAGACAATAGTGGACAAAAAGCCACCTTATTTCCTACAGCCCTCTAAAGGTGTTGGGCAATAAAATCTCAACCGTTGCAGTGGTTGTGTGTCTAAAGGGCAGGTTGTGAAAACCATGATTTAAAAGGGAAAAGGAGAAAGGAGAGGGAGGAACGCAAGCTAACTCAGCCGCCTACTTTTAAATGGATTTTCTAACTAACTGCTAATCTGGAAATAATTTAGAACAAACAGGAGCGGGGCTGTCAACAAAGCATTATGCTACGGTCACATTCCCATTATCTCCCATGTTGAAAGAACATTCTGCTTGTTGCCAGACGTTTTCTTGATAAAACCCAAATAGTTCACAGGCCTTATCAGAGAGACTTTTCAACCAAACTTCCTGATAGGGCAGTGTAAAGGAGATGATCTTTTGGAAATCCAGCTTTCACTCTCAGGGGCCATCTGAGGATCACCTTCTGAGTTTGGAGCCAAGTAGAATCAAATCTAGTTAGTGCTTGGATGGCTGTCGGGAAATCCCAGAGATGTAGGTTAGTTTGGGGGGGGGAGGGAGGGGAAGGACAGCATAAAAGAGACAATGCAAACCAATTATATACTGTTGCAAAAAATAAAGGCTACCCAGATGTTTCCATGAAATGAAGAAGAGAGGAGCTTAACTGAAGAAAAGTTTACCTTGCCCCTCCTGCATGGTTCCAGAATTAAGAAATGTCCTCCCTTGGGAGATGCATTTAGCCCCCACTTTCTTTTAGAAAATGAGTTAAGACACAGCTTTTTAATAAGCATTTTATAAAAACAGATTTTTTTTTAAATGGAATGTGTTTTAAGGTCCTACTTATTTTTGTTTCTTGTTATTTTAAGCTGAATTTTATATTATACTGTATAAATTTAAAATTTTGAATTTTTTTTTTTAAAGAACCTGGTGCCTATCTTTAACTACCCAAATCCTACTTCTTGGAAGGAAAATAGGTCATATATCTAATAAATGAATAATGCAGGAATTAGCGTCTTGTTTTTCGGTGGCCGTATGTTTAGGTCCTCACCAAGATGGCCATAGCCCAGCCGGCAGATCTCCCTGTATTTTAGTGCAAATGCCCAATTTTACTTTAAGAAAGCCATTTGCTCCCTCCCGGCAAGATTGAAAGGTCGTCAGTAGGTCGTTCCCAGAACTAGGTCTCTACGTGTCCTTCACGGGCTAATAAACATAGCCGTTCAAACAGAGGCAAGATATTTGTCACGCGTTCCGAGAACTTATTTCTCAGCAAAAACAAAGGAAGAAAGTTTTATTTCGCCTTGGGGACGAATCGACTCTCGACCGCGGCTTCAGCAGACTGGCAAAGAAACAATTCGAGAACAGCTCTGCTAAATCTGGCCTCCCCAGATAGGGACAAGGTAACCACCATGCCCTCCCGGAATCGCGCAAACCAACTGCGAGCACCAGCCTGCAACCCGCCTAAACGCAGGGGGATGGGGACGGACAGGAACCACCAATGTTGTAATTCACAGGACCTTTGCTGCCCCCCCCCCCCAAAAAAAGCCCTCTTCTTCACACCTGCTGCAAGCCGCGGTCCGGGCGGCCTTGCGTGCCTCCTCTGAACTTTGCGCTCAGCCGACACCGCCTCAGCTGCCTCGTCTGGATCGCTTCCCCCGATCTTTGGGATCGACCCGCAACCGTATTTGCTAGCGCCGAGACATCCCGTCCCCTCACAGGAAGGAGGACAAAGACAGATGTATAAAGAAAACGTTACCCTCACTTTCTATCGGCTCAAAAGACCTCCCGAGTCCTTTGCCAATCGGCCGGGGCAAAAGACCTCCGTCTGTCCCGCCTCCTATGTGCCGTGTTCCCTCCCCCTCCTCCCTCCCCCATCTACCTTGACTCCGAGCCTTTCCTTCCCACGAAGCGAGCTTTCTCCTCGGAGCGGCGGATGCCCTTTCCCAAAGGCTGGTGCACCGCGAAAAGCGAGGAAGAGTGCTGCCCTCCCCCAACCTTCAGAAGGCCAACGCGGCCCTGGAAAAAAGGGGGTTGCGTGGTCCCAGAGGCCGAGAGGTTCGCCCTTAATTTTGGTATAGCCTTCCTTGGGGTCCTGACGCGGCTCCTCCTAAGCACACGGGGGGCGAATCCCGAGAGCCCATCCCGTGTAGCTTCCCTTTGCAGCTCTTTCCACCTTTGAAAGCTTCAGGGGCACGTGCCCGGGACTATCGGTTTTCTTCTCACCACTTCGGAATGCATGTGTACTTTTCCCTCCAGGGCGCGATTGTAAAAACTGACACAACTCCCTGCATGCTTAGTAGTAGTTTGTAAATCCCATGGAGTTCTGTGAGATTGAGATTAAAGTCTGGAGAAAGGGACGAAAGCAAAAGCAAGAGGCAGTAGCGCCCCCTTAATCAGGAGGGGCTAGGTTGAAAGGGGGCTTAGCAGAGGCCAAGCAGCCTGCTGGAATGCCAATTATGCGGAGGCTGCTTGTACCTGCAGCTGCGTCCCTCCTCAAGGCCCCTGAAGAGAGAGGCTCCCAGGGATTCCCGAAGGCACAGGCAACATTATGGAAGTGTGCTAGAGAGGCAAGTCAATGTGAGCACCTTTCATGCTTGGGCAAGTGCAGACCAGCCTGCTTTATTCCTCCATCCCCGCCAGGCACGTCTGGACTTGTGCACGCATTTGGTAGGCAGAAAGCCTGCCCTGAAGCCACATTTTTTCCCACTGCAAAAGTAGGAGAGATCCTTTGGGAGCGACAGCCAATTCTCTCTGCACTTCCTTCTCTAACGGCTATAAAGGGTGGGGTGGCTTCCCAGCAAAACTGCCAGGCTTTTCTACAGTTATTGCTTTAAGAAAGCCGCCTTCTGAAGCAGGGTATCTATTTAAGCAAGCTTCGTTTGGGTGAACTGTGTTTTTGATTAAATGTGGGAACTTGGGTCTGAAGGGAGTTGAAAACTATATTAGCCTTGCAGTATTAAAGGGCCTTTAGTAATCCAACAGTACTGTAATAAGAATTTCACACTGGCTTCTCAATAGTTGCTATCCAGTGTCTTTCTGCTTCTGGAGTTCATAGTTCATGGCTTGTGATGTTGTTCTCCATGGATGTGTTCAATCCCACTTTTAAAATCACCTTGCGTTAGTGGCCATAACATCTTCCAAAACTGAATGTGTACATGAACTATGCATTGTTTTATCTATCTGGAATCTTCCTCAACTCAGTTTTGTAACAAATAAATGCCATATGTAGCAAACCATACAACTGTCTCTATAGTTGCCAAAAGTAAAATTTCACTTAAAGACAACACACACACACACACACACACACACACACTTAACTGAACAAGAGAGGCCTGCTCATGTTTCCTCTTCTGCATGATGTTATTCTCCTCTATCATGTCCCCACATATTGACCTGTCTTGAGCTCATAACTTTTCCACCTGTGGGATGGTTCTACCTTGCCAATCATTTTGTTCACCCATTTTTTTGCATTTTTTCTAGCAAAGGTTTTTTTTTTTAGTAACAGCATTTGAAGTACATGAATGAAGACACTGAAATGTTGACATCTTTCTATTCCTAAGTACCACAATATGTGCAATTTACTTTTTCCAGATAGCTGTCTTCTATTTGACCAGTGATTTCATTAAGAAATCTACTACCGTCCCCATTACTTTCTTGGTTAATCACTGCCAGCTAAAACCACAGGGAGAGAGAGAGAGGGAAAGAGGGAGTTATGCCTTTTTACTAACTTGATGTTACATTAATTTATGTTAAGTTGATATAGCACTTAGACTTATATATCACTTTACAGTGCTTTACATCCCTAAGTGGTTTACAGAGTCACATACTAATTTCCTCAATCTGAAAAATCATTTCACAGCTCTTCAGTGTCCCTTTTTGTTTTAATTTGAAATTGCTACCTTGTCAGCTAGTCATTTCTCTCCTTACCTGAAACTCCTGACCATGTACAAAGGCCAATCTTTTATTTTATGTCCCTTAACTGTCCAAATTAGTCCATTCCTCCAAAATGTTTGTGGTTTGTCGGTTATTGATCAAGGCGGCACAATTTCTTTGTACTCTTGTTTTACGATATTTGGGATTGCTTGACTATTATTGCTCGTTTTCATTTGTTCTTGCTTTTATTAATATTAAAGAGATAAAATTCTACTTTAGAAAGAAACAGAGGCTTGGGATCATCTTTGGCAGATAAAAAGCAACAGGAGGCCGGAGAAGCTGCACGCCCAACTGCTGTGCAGCAAACAATGCTATCACACCAATGGTAAGACGCAACAGGCAGCAGAACTGAGGTTTGTTCATAGAAGAAAGGATGGGAAGCATCTCACCATTTGTTCCAAACAACTGGCCCAACCCTATTGAAATATTTCATCTACCAAAAACAGAGTATCATTACAGACCAATTCCCCACCTACCTATTATTTAGATCTTCTAGGGGATGGGGAGTGCAGATAGAGGACTAAAAAGACAGATAACATCACACAACGTAACTCTTTCATTATCAGTTTTATTCTACATTGAAGACGTTCAGCTCTACTCTGCAGTGATACAATTCTATAGCATCCCACTGAAATATTTTTACATCCAGATTCCAGAAAAAACGTGTGTGACCCGACACAGAAATTAGAGGGTTACGAAGCCATCTGCCAATGGTGGAAAACCCTGAATAGGATTTGCGCCTTGCATGTTATCTGTCACGACTTTCTGTTTAAATGGGGCAGAGTATCCCTCCCTGAATGTGACTGTGGTGCTCTTCGTTAGACACTGGATCATATTAGTGACTTTGCCATTTGAGAGCTTATACAGGAGGAAAAGCAGATTTTCTCCAACTAACAAATACAGTGCTTAATTAGATAAATGGCAGATATTAATTTATAGAACACTTACTCCATTTGCATGAACCCACATATTTCAAAATGTAACCTACCGGTATAACTTACATATAACTTGATTTCCTCATACCTTAGAAAATTGACTACATATTTCTATCCCACTATATATGTTTTTACTACTGTTAACTATGTACTTTATGTCATATGCTAAATAAATAAATAAATCAGAGGTGTGTGTGTGTGTGTGTGCTTATGATCTTACTTCAGCTTTTCTTTGCTTTACAGATCTGTGAAGGCCAGTTACTTTTTCATCATTGTTGTAACTGCGGTCATGAGGCAGTTGCTAAGTATGGACTATTTATACTATCTTTTTTTCTTCAGGACTTTTCATTTCCTGATGCTTCAGATAAAACTGCATGATCTAGACCTGGAGGTAGAAAACGAACAGCCCAGATAAAGGAGGCCTATGTTTCCCCAACCCTGTATTTTCAATTGTGACAATTGGACATAAGAAAAAATCCTTCTCCTTCCTTACAAGAAGACTTAATTTTTCCCTTCATCTTTCCAGGCTTTGAGCAATGTTCCTCAGCAGTTCCTTGCTTGCTTTGGACAAATATTGGTAGCAATATGATTGGAGGTTCCCTACTAATGGTATTCTTTGTTAATCAGTTTACCATGAGAAGGATGTGAATCAGTTCATTCTATCTTGCCTCCCTAAAGCTAACGCCCTCTTATACTACCGGTATGTACTTTATATATTCTTCTGACAATAGCTGGCCAAAGAAAATACGTAACTTTCCGTCACTTTTTAAAAATTCTATCTTCTGTTTGTCCTTAACTATTACGTTGCATTCTGCTCTGTTCACATACCCAGAACAGTGCTGTTTGAGGTATTCACTTCCTTAAAACATTTTGATTAACCACAATTCTTTGTCAAATTAAGCCAGTAATAATACTCAACAACCAACAGTGCCTAACCAACCTCAGCTGATCTTGGAATCAAAGCAGGCTCATCTTTGGTTAATACCAGGATTTTGGGGGGGGCGGGAGAACCATCTGGAAATATCACAAGTCTGGGAAGTTTTAAAAAATCCAGAGGACGACAGTGGCAAAAAAGCACTGCCAGAAAACTTACTTCTCTTTAGGGAGACTTTACTTTTTATTTGTCAAATTAGATAACACCAAGCAGTTGTCCTCTGCTGCCTTAACATAAAATGTATTTTCATTGAGGAACTAGAAGTCTTCCAGTAGCACAAGGATAGCTGTTGGTTGGAGATGTTTTAGTTCTGGATTTCCTTCGCAGGAGAGTTTAAATGATAATGATCTACAAGATTCTTCCTTTCAAGTCTTCGGCCCTATGATAAGGGATCATCAGCTAAGTCCCGTCAGCTAAGCAGTGTCGGCTGGCGGGCCCGCGGGGAAGGGCCTTCTCTGTGGCTGCCCCAGCTCTCTGGAACCAGCTACCCCCTGAGATCCGGACTGCCCCCACCCTATTGGCCTTCCGGAAAGCATTGAAGACCTGGCTTTTCCGGCAAGCTTGGGGCCATTGATCTCGCAATTTGCGAGGTCTGGCCTTGGAATGATATGTATGTATGTGACTGTTAATTTTTTTAAAAAATATATTTTATGATGTTTTTAAATGTATTTTCTATACCCTGTTGTAAGCCGCCCAGAGTCCTTCGGGAGTTGGGCGGCATAGAAATACAATTAAATTAAATTAAATTAAATCATCTATGGCAGGGGTCACCCAAGCCAAGCTTTGCTGGCTGAGGAATTCTGGGAGTTGAAGTCCACAAGTCTTAAAGTTGCCAAGGTTGGAGACCCCTGATCTATGGCAACCTTCCTGAACTTAGTGATCCGCAGAGGTTTCAGACCAAGTCATGGGAATTGTAGTTCACCATGTTTGGATGGTGCTAGAATAAGAAAGGTAGATCTTTTCTTGCTACAATGACCTATTCATCCTCTCTGCAGAGAAAGAACCGCACTTACGTTTTGTCTGTGAATGTGGAGCTAAAACTCATCAAGTTACTTATGATGCAAATGACAAGGCTCAATTTATGTCATTATGAGACCCCAAAATGGCACTAAATCCATTGTTAGTTATAGAACATAATTATTTTTACAGTTGATGCCTATGTCATAAAAATAATGGAAGGACATTATCCATTAGTCCAACTTAATAGCAATAGCATTTAGACTTATATACCGCTTCACAGTGCTTTACAGCCCTCTCTAAGCGGTTCACAGAGTCAGCATATTGCCCCCAACAATCTAGGTCCTCATTTTACCCACCTCAGAAGGATGGAAGGCTGAGTCAACCTTGAGCCGGTGAGATTTGAACCGCCGAACTGCAGCTAGCAGTCAGCTGAAGTAGCCTGCAGTGCTGCACTTATTGTTTCTTTTTTTCTATATTTGAGCCTAAGGGAATTTTTATTTGCCTAACACATTGTTTCACATGGGAGACCAAGAGGAAATCTCAGAGCTATATGCTAAATCAGAAAACTGAAAAAACATGGAGGGAGGGAGGGAGGGAGAGCACTTCCTTATCATTGCCAAAAATTACATGGACATATTCAGAAAGTGTCTAGGTGTCAAGCTTAACTTGAAGGATTAAACTAATAAAACCCATAGAGAATACAGCATTTAGCTGTTCCACTTTTCTTTAAGTGAAAAAGCAGTTATTCAGAAAGATGACAATGCAGGACAAAAATTCAAAGTGGCATTAGCCCTGTGCAATGACTTGACAGTTCTTTTATTCTCACCCAGACTGAACATAGCAATGGCTCCCTTTTTTTAGTGGTCAGGTCCTGAGACCTCCTTCACTTCCACTCCAAGGACCCAGCCATCTCATGTAAATTGTATTTTAAATGCAAAATAAAAGTTTTCAATGGGAGAGAGGCATAGATACACACAAATTTGCTGAGAACACGTAACGTAAACTCAGACATAAAATCCATAAAGCCTAAATAAATAATCTCTACAGGTAGTCCTCATTTACTAACCACAATCAGGGCTGACAACTGTCACTAAATGCCACAGTTGTAAAGTGAAATGTCACATGATTATGAAAGATGTCATTTCCACTGCTGCTGTTAAGCAAATCACTGTAAGTTTTTACGTGAGACATACATTTGTGATAATGGTTCTATCTATATAAATAATCAAAGAAAAGGAGATGTCTGTAGCTGTACCATCTAACTTTTAGCTCTGCTCAAGCCCCAGCATTCCTCTGCATCTGTTCCCATAAAGATGACAGATTTTAGTCAGGCCCCTATGCAAGTAATTGTTCTACATGGGCACACTTGGCAGGCATGGCTTTCCCCATTATTCTGGGTTAATGGGTAAACTGGCAAAGACAGAGATCAGGGCTTTTGTAAAGTTATCTGACATTGCTTGAGGATCTCTCCTGCACATGGATAGTTTGTGTCTTCCACTATATCCAGTTCCTTTACCCCTTAAACATTCTTTCTGCCTTCAGGGAAAAACAAACAAACCTTATACTCTTCAGGAAAATGACCTTAAATAGCTCACTTAAAAAAAGAAAAAAAAAAAAGGAACGGAGGCTAACTATCCAATTACACAAGCATACAGCAGCAACATTCCAAAATGCTGCTCAGGGTGGGAATTTTGTTTGGGGAAGTTATCTGAAAGGCACCACGGGACAATTGTTTAAATAGCCCAAACCTGGGGCTGCTCGCTCTTTAAGAAATAATACAGAGATGTCACCTTGGAATGCAGTGTTCCAAGCTGTCAAGAGATTGTGCGGATAACCTGATACCCGGGCAAAGACAGATAGCAGGCACAGTTGGTGTTTCTTTCCATGTGTAATGGCACAAATACACCATGTAGCGAATGCCACCCACACACCACAGATCCTCGCTGGGAAGAGTTATTTCTGGTCCTGTAGTATCCTAGCAATTCACAAGTCTCCTCTTTGGTCTAAAGAGAAGCAACACACTAAAAATAGGGAAATCTCTATGAAGATAGGTAACTGAAACAATTTGCACTGCCCAACTTGCTCTCCATTTCTTTCCATAGCAAGAATATCAGATGTTTCAGAGATATGTATTTGTAACTCTCCCTCTCTCTTTGTATCCATGTATCCATGTATGTATGTATGTATGTATGTATGTATGTATGTATGCATGTATGTATGTTTACAACAAATTTGAAAATTAAAAAAACATAGTCTTTTATGGAACTAGGTTCCTCATATCTACAACATGGCACTATCCTCATAGCCCACCCTCCCAACCACAACATGCATGTAGAAACATACATACAAAATTGTTGTGAGCCATGGGGTCAAACAGACAAAAAATTGCAATATATCATTAACAAAGCCCATGTCTATAAATGAGGCATTGAAACGTATTGGAGAAAAAGTAATGTTTTTAACTATCTTTATATATATACATTTCACCATACTTCCTAGTGGAGTACTTCCTTTGTATGGCTGCTCCAATATCACACTTTTTAATGATTCACTTCAGTGTCTTCTCTCCCCCATGCGAAATATAATGAGGAGGAGGATGTTTTCCTTGAATCTCATTGAGATCAGCATGAATTCCTCTCTGCAGAGGTTTCTGGTATAAGCAAAAGCTGAACCACCATGCTGTATTCTGGCAATCCTTTGGCATTTTGGGGGCAATTCAGGTGAGGCTTCCAGATTGAAAGGTTGTGGCACAGAAGGCAACTGCTCAATCCCTTATCTAATTATGATTTTGCCAGTGATCCTGTTGGTGAGTATTTCATACAATGAACAAAAAAACAACAGAATTCTGCGCTTACCTGTTATTTGCTGATAAGCGAGAAGGATATTCCAAGTGCTGGCAGCAGGTGAATAATACAGCAACCTCAGATCATACTCAAATGAAATACTAAAATTAGTGGCAATTCAAAATACATTAGGGAACCTTGGGCTTTAGTGTGTTTATGTCAGGGGATAAACAACAATAATTGTATTCTGCATTTCTTGCTCCAGTCAATAACAATTCTAACTGAATAAACGGGATAATCTTGTGCCTCAAGATAGTAATCCTGTTTGAAGGCCAGCACCAAGAGCAATTTTCACAGACTTATTAGAACATTACAACCTAAGCTAAAACCATGTCACTAAAGGAGCTCAGCATCTAAAGGAGAAGCTATTGCCGCTGGTTTTAACCTCTCTCTCTTTCCTTCAATTCTGAAATAATAAAGGGATCAAAATATCTTCAACAACTTTCTCTCTCCTGGATCAATCCTCCTCTTAGGTGCTTTTCTTCCTGCCATTCCTTTTGTTTCAAAGTTCAATAGGCAGGGGGGGGGGGGGGAAGGAAAGGTGCCTACCTGCCTGTTGGTGGCAAAAGGCAGGAACAGGAATGGTGGGAGAGAGGAAAGCCACAGAAAGAAAGAAGAAAAGGGGGGGGGGGGAACAGGATGCCTGCAGCAAACATGCCAGGTCCTGCACTAATGAGAGGTAAAGAGGCACCTAAGGAAAACAGGCAACCACAATTTTAAAGGAAGGGCTCAGAGAAAGGGCATTATTCACTCGCAGTAGAATGAAAAACTGCAGAATCAGAATTTCCCATTCAAAAATCTGGCAAATATCAAATCCTCCGCAGATCAAAACTGAGCTCCTAATTCTTTTATCCCAAGGGAGGCAACCAAGAAGTCAACAACAGACAACATCTGGCTAGTAGAATTTGCAGCTGAAAGGCTTTTGTGCCCTTTACAATAGCTAGGCAAGCAAGCACACATATAGAAGGGCTGGAGTTAGAGGCTCCTCTTCCCCAATGTTGCCAAGATCCCCCCTCCCCAAAACAAAACTGAAGTTGTTTCACTCACTGTTTTATGACCAGATCCAACTCTGCTAGATTTTTGACATTTTACATGCCCCCAAAATGTGTTACTTTGGGGGTGAAATAATTTCATTAGTGAAATTCAAAGCTTTAATAATAATTAAAAAAAAAACAGATACTACAAAGTCAAGGATGCCCATCTTTACTTTAGATAAGGATCACAATCTTCCTACAGAGAAATGCTGAATATACCAATAGCCTATTAAGCAGAGAAGGAGGTTTCTTAGTCAAGCTCCTTTCCAATATTTCCATCCAACTTACTTTCTGAAATACATTTTCACAACCTAATGCCCTGTTACTTTGCTGGATAGTGTCCCCTAATCCCCAGCTACTGGTAGTAGGGATGTGCATATTCAATGTGTTTCTAAAGAGTTCACACAATTTAATTGGCTTGAATTTTTATTCATTATCATACAGGAGGGATAACAACTTTCATGTAGTCCAGTAAATTGTATACAATGGGGAAACCAGTCAGCTCCTGGTATTGCAAGGAATTGCTTCTGAAAAAGCCAGTAGGGAAGTAACTGAAAATAAGAGTATATTTCCCATACTGAATGTTACTCAACACTGACAGGAGCAGGCTAGCATTCCTGTAATAGCAGCAGGCAAATAAGGCAACTGATTTTGCTATATCACTTAAATCATCCAACCGTAACTCAAAAGTTATGCAAAACGTGACTTTAAATAACTCAAACGTTACTGCAAAACACTTAAATCTGTAACTCATATTTTTGTCAAATGTATCACTGTAGAAAAGTGCTTTTAAAAATATTTATTTTGTTCTTTAACACAAGTGAAAATGTAAGTGAAGTAAAATATTTAAAGTATGTAGTAAAAATTTCTTAAATCTCCTTGTGTAATTCAGAAGTCTAATTCTTAGTCTCAGAATAATTTTATCCATTCACTTGCAGAAGCTCCTAACTTTTATTCAAGCAGGATTCATAAAATTTAAGAAATGTTTTTGTTAATAAACTCAACAATTATTCCAGCTATCATTATGTCATTCAGTAATTTCCAAAAACCTGCAGCAGCACCATGCAAAATTTACAGTGAAATTCTTTGTTTCACAAATTCCCTGAATCATTTGCTGGTATATGGATTAAACGTTGCAACTGACTTAAGGATGCCATCTCTGTTTAGCTGCTGGAATTAAAAAAAGATGACACACAATCTATCAAATTGAAATTGATAGCTATCGGCTTTGGAAAGCAAATAATTGCTCCATTTGCCTGAAGACTGCCACAACAGCAAAACCTATATATTAATTCACATGCTTTTTCAGAATAATTTGGTATTTTGGATCTTAAAAGGAACAGAAAGACACTAATCTCTACTGCTTCTTGTTCAAGTTGAGAATGTAAGTTAAGCAATTAAGGAATGGAGCAGGTATGAATGATGGAAGGTTCCCACAAGGCCTGCAGAAGCAATGGAGTGCAGAGCAACCAAAACGGCAAAGATGGAAGGTGGGGAGATAGGCAGATGGGTGGGAGTTGAAGTGCCCCAAGTGCCCAGATTTTGATCTGTGGGAACCGGGTGCAGCAACCGTTTAGCATGGCTGTAACTTTGAACAGTCATTGAACAAACGATTATTAATGAACTGTTTGTAGTCTAACAAGAGAACTAGGAGACCACCTGAACAATATAATTTGGGGCACAGAAAATTCACCTTGCTCCCCCATTTTGGGATCCCCGATTGGGCTTACGCATTTTTGGGCCCAGTTTGGTTGACTATTGGCAAAGCAGTGCCAGAAATCACTCAGGGATGGGGGGAATCAGGGAATCTAAGGGATCATGCATGGCCAGTGGATGGCAGGGGTGGGAAGAGTACAAATACAAGCTTTTCTTTCATCATCCATTTAGGCCAGTGGTTCTCAACCTTCCTAATGCCGCGACCCCCGCCCCCTCCCCGCACGCGATGAGGTGACAAAGGGGGCATGGCACCAAGATGGCGGGCTAGCGCGCGCTTAGGCAACCCCTGTGAAAGGGTCGTTCGACCCCCAAAGGGGTCGCGACCCACAGGTTGAGAACTGCTGATTTAGGCTGTTCTTGCTTTAAACTGCTGGCACAGATGACTGGAATTTGGATGAGAAAGGTATGTTTGACCTTTCTTTTAGTTGTCAGTTCTTTGAAAAAGACCTTTAGGTTTCTAAATGTCTAATGTCAGGTATTGGTAAGATTAAGCCCATACATCCTGCAGCAGTCTGCTAATTCACCATTACAAGCCAATCCTACACCCCCACAAATATGAGGTTGGGAGGAAGAATTCACCATCGTAATATCTACTTCTACAGTCTCTCCAAGGTAAAGCTTTAATATTCCACATAAATCTTTTTTCTGAATTATCAGCATCGGCCCATTATAAACAGACAAGGGTAGATGTTTACTATCACATTATCTGCAACCCCACAGATATTAACAAAAAAAATGTAACCCTCAGGCCCAGCTTTCTAGTAAATTGCTCACGGCAGTCCTATTCAGCAGGATAAATTGCAGCTGTGTTACAGAGTTGCTGACAACAAGACAAGTTGCATTAATGGAAAGAACCCTCACCTGGAACTGCAGAGTCATCCTGGGCTTGGAAATGTCATCTCTTGTGCATTACCATTGATTACACAATTTCTGAAATGACTGAAAGCTTCTGTAACCAGTACTTGTGGGGCACATGGCCAACAGAAGTATGGGGTATACTTCAGGGATATACATAGCAATTTGACAGTCATTTTTGATGCTTCTATAAACAATCTTCATCAAAAGCATAAGACTACTAATAAGACACCCCTTCTTTGTTTCCCTGTTCTGTACTGCAGGCCCCACTGGGTTATTTCCCAGTTAGTTGCAAACCAAAAGCAAATCAAGCCAGGTCCTACTACTTTAATCTATTGCCAAATAATATTTTAAACTCAACATAGGCTTAAATTTCTAAGTTGCCATCAAAGAGGTGGATAAAAAAATGATACTTGAGAATATAATTGCTGATAAATCCAGGATGGATGTTTATTAAATACAGTAAGTGAAACTGCAGTCTTCCATAAATGGTATCCTCTTGAAATTCCATTGTGCCCAGCTGGCTAGGAAACATAGGAGGTGTGGTTAAATTTAACAGACAGTTCTTTACTCTCATTTCTTGCAAAAGCAGCCATTTCTTATCCCAACAGTCTGTTGGGTGAAGAAATAGAGAATGGGGGTGCCATTAAAAGACCAAAAAAACAAAACAAAAAACCAACCAGAGATAAAGAAGCCTTTTTATTCTTTAGGAAATGTAGCGAAGGAAGGAAATCTATGGACATAAAATTTCAGTGACCCTTTTCAGTTGGGTTGTGCAATCAGTACAGCACTGATTGCACTTCTTGATCTCTTGGTGGCCTTTTATACCACAAATCATATCATTCTGGTTGGCTCAGGAGTGGTGAGCATACCGTATTATTGCAGTTATTATTCTTTCTTCCTTTACCACCAATTTCATTTGGTGCTGATTTGGAAGAAGATACCCAGCCCCACACTTGCGGTGTGGTCTCTCAGGGTTCTCCTCCTCTTCCTACCGCTATTCAACATCTATATGAAGCTGTTGGTGGCTGGAGAATTTTGGGAGTTGAAGTCCACAAGTCTTAAAGTTGCCAAGTTTGGGGACCCCTGGGTTAAGGTCACCTATTAACATCGGGTTAGGTATCATCAGTATGTTGATGATAACCAGCTTTAGATATCAATCCTAGGCTGACCAAGCAATGCCATATCTTGAGTGTGCCGGAGTCTGGATGGGGAAGAAAAGGCTCAGGATCAATCCTAGCAAGATTGAGTGGCTGTGGATTTGGGGGCTACCTGCATCTGGAATGTCCACCAATAATTCTGGATGATATTCCCTTCCCCAAACAGAACTGGTTTGTTTGATACTTAGCTTTTTGGATTATATAGTTCAGAGGTCTTCAAACTTGGCAACTTTAAGACTTGTGGACTTCAACTCCCAGAATTCTCCAGCCAGCATAGCTGGCTGGAGAATTCTGGGAGTTGAAGTCCACAAGTCTTAAAGTTGCCAAGTTTGAGGACCCCTGATATAATTGAAAATGCAAATGATCTTCAACTTTCAGTAATGAAAATCAAGGAGCATAATGAAAAAAATGGAAACGCAAGGGGAATGCATATGCTAATTTTGTACTAATTTAAATCCTTCATGAGCCTTGGTGATACTAAGTAAATGTCCTGCTTTTCAGACTCACAAATTTAACTCTACATCTGTAAAATGTAAAACACATAAATTCCAACATGCATTTTTCACCACCAGGATTACTTCATACCAGATATTGAGACAGAATCCTGAACAACGTTCATTTGGTAACCGCTAGCATTGGTGTTGAAGAGCTTCCTAGTTCAAGAAATTCCTTTAATGAGGCCCAGTTTATCACATCTGGAAGCAAATGAAGCCCTTTATATACAGGTAGTCCTCACTTACTGACTGCAGTTGTGATCTGCAACTCTATTGCTAAACAATCCTGGTTGTAATGTGAAAAATGATGTGACTGCATCTTAGTTACAATGGCAATTTGTCAATTCCAGCTGCAATCATTAAGTGAATCACCACTGGTCATTAAGTGTGACTTCATGTGAACATGATTTACATCTTCCTGCAGGCTTCCCCACTGACTTTGCTAATTGGAAGCTGGCAGTAAAGATGTCAAATTGGTGATCATGCGCTATGGGATGTCATGGCTGTCTTAAATCTCTGTCAGATGCCAAGTGTCCGAATTGAGATCATGTGACTGTGGGGACACAACTGCAACTTCGGTATCAGTCATAAGCCGCCTTATTCAATACCATTGTAACTTTGACAGACTGAATGGTCAGTAAGTGAAGACTACCTATATATTATTCTCCAAGGCAGGGGTTCCTAAACTTTTTGCCATCACAAGTCCCTTAGTGTTATCTTAATGTAAAGAGCTCGCCTAAAAATCCAAACCCCAAAAATGAACAATGAAAATAATACAGTGAAACTTTGGGAAAGCTGCATTTATTGTTATAATGTAACTAAAAAGCTCATTCACCCCCCCCCCTCCATTCTGTAGGCCCCTCCCCAAGAGAACTATCTCAGTTTGGGAAACTTTGCTCTAGTCTAGAGTCTAGGGTGAGATATTCCCCCAAATCAATAAGTCCAAAATCTAATAGTACCTATCTCCGAATTGATCTCTAAAAAAGAATCCAATGAGGTATCTGGGCTGACGTCCCATTTATTTTTAAGTCAGCCTCCAAGAGTTTAAACTTTAGGGCGCTTTGCTTCTACTCAGAGACGCGTAGAGTTATAGCCGCGAACTTCTAAATAAAGAAAGACACGCGATCCAGTCAGAGAGAAAGACTTTCAAAGGTAGCAGTTAGCGAATAAGACACCGGGCATGGACCATTGTCAAGCAGACGCTCTTATTATAGCTCCAACTATTATTACTTCACTTTAGCACAGGGCGCCACCAAACCACGTGCCAGTCGGTGCTGCAAAGCGGGAGAGGGCTTCTATTTTTACGGTAAGGTTTCTCAGGGACAGGAGACTTCCCCTACCAGCCTCTGGTATCATTCCCCCGTCAGGCCGTTCCCCCCACATGCGCTCTCTCCCAGGAGAGGACACCCTCTTAGACAAGACACCTGCTGGGCATCCTCTCCAAAGCGGGGCAAAGGGCGTCCCCGGCACATCCTCCCCCCCAAAACAGCCCTCGCCCGAGCCAATCTCCTCCACCTAGCGCTTTCTTTATTAGCCCCAAAGCGAAATTTGCTGGCAGCGTTTGGACCCTCTCGCCGAAGACAGCCAAGCCTGAGAAAAGGAGCTGCATCAAGCACCGACTCGACGCCGGAGGTGAGTCGGGGCAACCCCGTCGGCGCTGTGCAAGGAAAGTCTGTGGCGAACCCGCGTCCCCGCGCAATACTCACACCTGGCAGTGGCGCGCGCTGCTGCCACGACGGCGCGCGCCTTCTCTCCAGCCCTTGTAAAAGTTCCTCCTTTCCACCCTCCACCTCCGGCAAGCGAGCGCGCCTGCTAGTCTGAACCTCCTCGCGCTCGGCTCATTCTTCCCCCTGGCTTGTTTCCACTCAGGGCTCGATTGGTTTCGCTCGCGCCAGCTTCGGAGCAGGTGCTGCGCAGGCGCAGAGGTAGAATGCCGATCCGGACCAGGAGAGAGGCGGGGTCGGGGTGGGGGTGTGTTCGGGCAGCAAAGTACAAACCGGAAGTGTGTGCGCAGGCGCAATGGGGGAGTGTCTCTGTGTGTGTATGTGTGAGCGTACGTCGATCTTTTTAGGGCAGCCATGGCTGGATCGGCGCCGGGTCTAGTGGGGAGGCTGCGGCATTTGTGTTACCGGTATCAGGATTACGTGAAGCGGCATCCAGCGGCCACTGCTCAGCTGGAGAGCACCGTGCGGGGCCTCTCTTACTTGTTGCCAGGTAGGAGGGGACGAGCACCATTGCAGATGCCCGGGGAAAAGCTTTCTCTATCCATAGGGGGTTTTTTTGTACGAAAAGGTTGTTGAACTTGAGTTTTGCTCCCTTCGAATCCCAAATAGGATTCAGGCTCAGCATTTCTAACAGCTCGGTAATAGGCAGATATCTGGCAGGTGAAGCTTTTGAACCCTGGAATTCCAATGTTGGAGAAGGCTTTACCTATTGGGTTTCTTTCTGTGGTTTAAAAAAATGCCCAGCAGGTTTGACAGGAAAAAAGGTAATAGTCACAGGCGACAGGGGAAAAATAAATAGTACTGCGGTCCTTCTCTTAAATCTTTCAATTGGCCCTGAGTTTGAAATAGTGATTTGGAGAAGGATTTTGGCTCTTTTTTAAAATTACTTTTCCTTTTAATCAATTGCAGAGCTTGATCTCAATTTAGGTAGTTCTTTATCACTTTATCACTGTAGTCTAGGTTCTGCTTGAGCATGGGGCTGGACTAGAAGACCTCCAAGCTCCCTTCCAGCTCTATTCTATTCTACTCTGTCCTGTGCTATTACCGATATGTTAAATGTCTGCAGCTCAATGCTGTGGAAACTGCAGATTTCAATCTCTAACTTGGCAACCTCTTTCGAAATTGTTTGGATTGTGCTTGGTGTTGGCTGGACAGGTCTGGTCTCTTAATGGCTGTGGTCACAGCCTTGAGGTTTAATTTCTTTCCATTCCACATGAAGGGTCCTAGGAGATCAAAGCCCAATCCATCTAAGCAGCACTTCATTCATTGATTATGAAATCAAGATCATTCCCATTCATTTGTCTATTATCTAATATTTTGAAGCATGTGGCTTTTGAATAAGGAGGTTGTCTTTATTATGATTAACATTAACTAATGGTGGGAGTGCCCAAATGTAAGATCAATATGCTGAAGTGGGGGTTGCTGATAACATGCTGGAGACTCAGAGTCCCTCAGCCTATTTGTTGGTCTGTTGATAGTCCTTGACTTATCATCACAATTGAGCCAAAAGTTATGTTGCTAACAGCCCAGCTCTAAATTGTCATTTTGAAATTAGGTAATTGGAACTGTACATAATATCCCTAATCTGAAGGTAAGATTAATGTATGCAAAGGCATTGTGACTCTTGCTATTTTATTTTGGTTTGCTCCTCTACCCATAATAATTTTCTTCCTATTTAACTACTCGGCAAGGTTTTCAGACTTTTTCTTTAAAGAATTGTAACCAGTTCATATTTAATGGTACATATGTAAAACTGATACCTTTTTAAAACCTTTTGAAGACCAAATTCCAAAGTCAGGGTGCTGCTATAGAGAAGACACTACCTGTGTTGATGGTGGGATAAATACAAAACAGGGACAAAAGAAGAAGTAAATCATACATAATTTCATACAGGGAGAGAGGGCCTTTTTAGAATAGAAGTAAATCTGAATAAGAAAAAAATGCCATGAGTCCTTTGGTTACTGCTCATCAAGGAAAAATTGCTTTTAAACTAGTTTTGAGGTGAGGTTTTAGTGATTTTAATGTTAGAAGCTGCTCCATTCAGTCGCCCCAACTCCACCCCGAATAAAGGGATTAAAGGGTTGTAAAATGGGGAAAAATGTTGGAAGCATGTGTGAGTTGGGGAACCATATAAATTTGTTTAACAAATTTCTGATTATAGTGATCCATATAGTCTTTGTTATATATGTTAGATGCAGTGTAACATCTTAGATTACACTTCAAAAATATAATGGCAGACAGGAAAGCATGGGCAAGACATTTGTTAGGAGTCTATGAAAAATATATGTTTCCCATTGTAGATGAACCTGTCGTACTACTTTGAATTAGTTAAGCTTATATATAATTCAGAATAGATGTGGGAAATGTAGATCTCTGGGATGGTTTGGCAATACGTTGGCTTCATTGTGTAACTTGCTTCACAGCTACTCCCTCAAAACTCTTGCATTGACTGTTCTCGAGTGGTATGAATAGTGGCTTAGGTTTCATTTATACTTATTTTTACAGGTCGATTTTCTGACTCTCATGAGCTGTCTGAACTGGGTAAGTAGAATTGCTTTGAGGTTCTAAAATAGTAAAAATATCATGGGGTTCTCTCAGAAGTCCATGTGGGATTGCATTAGGGGGAAAAAGATACATCCTTATTGCATATCCTGGGTTATTAAATAACTTCCAAAAGTTTCAATGTAGAATATAGATTTTGACTTAAAAAAACTCAGTTTTTAGCTTGCAGCTAAGTTGGAGACAGGGTACATGCACCTCCAGTATCCTGAGATCACGTTGCTAAAATTGAGTGCCAAAATGTAACTTTCGGTAGCACAAGTTTTGGTTTCCCTCCATACAAAAACATTAAAGTGGAAATGATAGCAGGAGGCTTCTGAGAGGCAGAATGCTCTCATTTCCAGTTTTGACGTATACCCCAAAACATTGTACTTGTCAAAAACTCATACTACCAAAATCTAGCTATTTCAGTGCTACCGGTAATATTTGATAGCACAATTAGAATTTGAAATGTTGGAGTTCTCTATATGACACTTGGTCTCCATCATTCCCAATTTGCGTAACTGCAGAGTATACTGATCAAATTTGATATATATTGTACTCCAATGCATTTTAAGAGTACTAGCTTGGAAAAGGCTGTCTTAAATAAAATATCTATCAATTAAAAAAATAAATCCTTTGAGTCAAGTTTGACCCCTGGTAACTATATGAATATAGTCTCATTGTATGGTAGTGGTTTGACTTTTTTCCTACTGGGATGTTTTTTGACTTCCCAGTCTAGCTTATAACGCTGATCTATCATGGAGGTCTTTCATCCAAGTAGTAACCAGGCCTAGTCCTACTTAGCTTCCAAGTCCAGACAAGGTTAGTCAGTTGTCTAATGAAATATTTATTTAATTCAGCACTGCTGTAAGAAATTCACATTATTACTGAAAAAAAGGTTAAGAGAAAATTGCAGGAAATGTTATTTTTGAGCAATCTTACATATAAATCCATATTTATATGAGCATTCCTAGAAGAGGGCTGTCTGACCCCATTCTTTACTATTGGCCAACTTGGTAGGATATATCTCAGTTTAATAAGCTTCAGCCCCTTCATTCTCCTTTTATGATGGGCTCAAAATGGTTGCTTTTCTATTAAAGATAATTTTTCATTTTGTCTCTTACAGTATTAAAAGTCACCTTCAAAATATGGGTTCTGGTTTGCCCTGAAGTCATTAATCTCAGTTTTCAAAAACTGTAATCCAGGGTTACAGTTACAGTTATTACAGACCAAGATTTCTTGATTTAATCATATAGAGCAACCCTAATTTAATGTTGTGTCTTATGCTTGCTTCATATTTGTCATGATGCAATCATTTGAATGTAGTCAATATTTGAACATAAGCTAGAAAGTTGAGAAATAAACAATTTCAAGATAGAGTTAATTGACTTCTTTCAATGTGATGGGCATGGCGAGAAATGCATACACTTGTACAATTGTAAGTATTTTCAAAATAATGAAATTACAATAGTTTCATTCCTTGCCACACTAATATCTAGCATAGCACAATCTGTTCATTCATATTTCTTGAGGACATAAAGCTTTCCATCCTAAAAGAAGTAATTTCTTGTTCTCTGCAAAAACTCTTAAGATCTCTGTGCCCCTCAATCCTTAGTTGTTTTTGTTTGATATATCCTAGTGTGGGTCTCTTGACTTAAATTCTGTTTTTTGTGGATTTTGTTATCCATGATAAATTTCAAACTATTTAAACTTACTATTGTTTATCAAATATCATGAACAATTCAAATACTTTTAAATGATCTTTAAAATTTCTGTTAGTATTTTTATTGTTTCAGAATGATTGTATTATTGATTTTTTCTTTTTTTTATTTCTTAGCCTGTTTATGTCTGATCTATATTAATAGTTCTGAGGCTTGGGTGAAATCAATAAAAAAAACAATATAACAGTATAAGTCGCGGTGGCGCAGTAGTTAGAATGCAGTACTGCAGGCTACTTCTGCCAGCTGCCTGCAATTTGGCAGATCGAATCTGACCAGGCTCAAGGTTGACTCAACCTTCCATCTTTCTGAGGTAAAATGAGGACCCAGATTGTTGGGGGAAATATGCTGACTCCGTAAAACCGCTTAGAGAGGGCTGTAAAGCCCTGTGAAGCTGTATATAAGTCTAAGTGCTATTGCTATTGCTATAACAAATGTAATGAAATCCCTATTGTACTTGTTTGGCCCAGGCCAGGAACAGTGTTCCATAAATAGGTTACCACAACCAAGAAGACCTCCTCCCAATTCTATGTAATATTCTTCTCATACAGAGAGGCAGAGAAGTGAACAGCTACCGTGTTTCCCCGAAAATAAGACAGGGGCTTATATTTTTTTGACCCCCCAAATATGGCCTTGGCCTTATTATCGGGGGGGGGCCTTATTATTTTGGGGGTGCAGTAGGCGGCGAGCGTGGGTCTGCATGTCCCATCGCCGCTGCCTCGCCTCCCCTCCCTGCCGCCACCGCCTCGTGGAGCAGGACTCAGTAAGGCTTGTTGTGCCGTTGCATGCACGAACTGCAGGACTGCCGCAAACTTCATCATACTGGCACAGCTGGGGTCCTTCTGCCGTTGGTGCATGCAACGGCACAACAGGCCTTGCAGAGTCCTGCTCCACGAGGCAGCGGCGGTGGCGGGACGAGTCTCACAGAGACTCATTTCTGGCAGGTGGAACATGTTGGGCCGCGAGATGCACGTCCTACCTGGGACTTGTAGCTCCGTCGCGTTCCTTGGCGTTGTGTCCACTGACGCTCCCCCGCCTCCGGCACTCGAGGGAAGCGGGAGGGAGAAGAAACTCCCGCGGGCTGCCTGAGGAGGGGAGCCAGGA
>QLTV01001682.1:4816689-4826969 GCA_003457575.1 Thermophis baileyi
AGTGCGTTTTTCCGAACTTCCGGTTTGCCCGTTGGGCCGTTTTTTGCATTCCGGGGCTTCAGGACGCTTCCCTGAAGCCTCCGGAGGGCAAAACGGCCTTCCCCAAAGCCGAAAATCAGCTGGCCAGCGCGCACATGCGCGCTGGAGCTGACATAGGGCAACGCCTCGCGTGCCCTCTGATATGGCTCCGCGTGCCACCTGTGGCACGCGTGCCATAGGTTCGCCATCACTGCCCTAGTTTTTCATTAAACTAGACATACCCAGTTCCTGCAACCGTTCTTCATGTGTTTTAGCCTCCAGTCCTCTAATAATCTTTGTTGCTCTTCTCTGCACTCTTTCTAGAGTCTCAACATCTTTTTTACATCGTGGCGACCAAAACTGAATGTATGTTCTGCTCAGAACCTTGCCCATTTTAAATGGAATTTGAAATCTCCTCTGTTTAGATAAAATGTGTAGGGTTAACAAATCCATTTGGTATCACTGGTTGTTATATTCTCTTCTTCCTGCCACTTCTTGTAATTATGTTTTGGAATGGAGGGCTCTGTTCATCGTTCTGATATTGTTGTATTGTAGGGCTTTTTTTTCTAAATAAAATGTATTTGTCTTTACCCAAATAAAAGATCAGGAGGTTGAGGGGGAAATGGAGAGTTGAGAAAATGTACCTTCTGCATCGCTGCACACAATACATCGTTGCCTTTGTGATAAGGAACTTGGACTGAGCCGAGGAACTTCACCCGGAATTGATCCACCCAATCACTGGTTTTGCATGAATCTGAAAAATAAAGACAGTAAAAAGAATCGTACTGAAATAAGGTACAATCCCACCTGTTGACCTGTTCTTGGTCATCACAATGCTGGCTACAATCTACCTGGTCTATATTGTAAACACAGAAAAACTCTTTATTTTTATCATTGGAAACAACATGGTTGCTTCCTCTACGCTTCAGTCCTGAATGGAAGTCAGACTCAAAGCTATCTTGGTGAGAAAGCATTTAAAAGAATACATTGGGAATGGGAAAGGAATAATTTTCTGTCCATGGTCATTAAAAAGATTTGATATGTTTCTGTGATGGGTCAGGGCTACTTCATAAAGCTAGGGGCAGCTATAAACCGAGTGACTGGCAACAAATTTGGATCAGAGGAATTAGATTCAAAAAGAAGTAACATTAAGGGATGATTTACAGAAGGAAGGAGAAAAGTCCAGTATCTTCAGTACAGTAAATTAAAATTAAATTAAAAGCATCCCTTACTTCAGTCCATTGCAATGGGGATGGGACAGAGTTTATGTATATTTGAATGCCTTTGTACAACTGGAAATTAAAACCATGCCCTTTTTCTTCCATTCTAACTCTGAATATTAGTTTAATTAACATTTTCTTCACAAAACATCTTGTACAGTGCATTGCTATTATCCAAGCGGAATAGGCTGCATGAACAGCCTTCAAATCAAAGAATGGTAATGGGTAGACCTGTCCAGATGGAAGCAGAGTAGCAATCCTAAACAGAATCAATACCTGTCATATGATCTGGCTCCTTGGTGACCTCAATAGCATAGTAAGCAGGGAAAATCCCCCGATCACCAGTCCTCATGTTATAAGCTTCATACCAATAATCTTCTGCCTGAACTTCCACCAATAAAGGGTCATCCACTTCCAGCTCCAATTCATCTTCATGACGAGGCACAAACCTAAGGCAAAAACCATTCATATTTTGTGAGCCAAAGCTCTAAAAATAAAATATTAGCCTTATATTTAACAGGGTCTATGGGAATCCGATATCCATCATAAAAATCTGTCTGAGCTTTTATTCTATAGCAAAGGGCTCATAAATAGTAGACTGTAAATTTTCAGACCTTGATTTCACAAGCCCTTGGTCACATGAGAAGTTTATCGCTATAAGAATTCTGCATTGAGGATTTCAAGGCGATTTTCATGAGCAGAATGCTTAGCAATTGGATTTTCTCTTTTTTTAGAAGGGCTGCTTATCTGCATAAATTATTTCTATGATGTCATATTGTTACTAGCATAACTTGCATGTGTGACATTATCTCTTAGATTGGCCTCCATGACTTCACTTTGTTTTTATGCAGTATAATAATTTATCATAAAGCAGTTTGGTCTAGTGCTTAAGACATCAGGCTAGAATGCAGGACAGCATGAGTTCAAATCCTGCTTTAAGCCATGAAAGCCAGCTGGGTGACTTTGGGCCAGTGACTCTCTCTCAGCCCAACTCACCTCCCAGGGTTGTTGTAAGGAAAACAGGAGAGGAAGGTGTGCTGGATATGTTTGCCACCTAGAATTATTTATAAAAATAATAAAGACTAGATAGATAGATAGATAGATAGATAGATAGATAGATAGATAGATAGATAGATAGATAGATAGATAGATAGATAGATAGATAGATAGATAGATAGATAGATATAGATGACAGATAGATAGGGATGGAGGGAGGGAGGGAGGGATAGATGAAAAGATAGCAAAGCAAAACAGGAAATGCAAGCTGCATAGAACAAAGAATGAATTTCCATCCTAGTGGTTCCAAATAAGGAATCTTACATGTACTAATAACCAAAACACAGTAAGAGACAGAACAATCTTTTTGTTTGTTTGTTTACACCTACTTAGAACTACTGCTGGGGTGGTCTGTAACTATATATAATTAAAGATACTCAGCCAGCAAGGAATATATATAAACACAACTTCCTCCTCCTATTTTCCCCACAGTAACAAGCCTCTGAGGTGGGTTGGGCTGAGATTCATGATCTCCCGCTTTCTAGTCTGGTGCCTTAACCAACAGACCAAATTGTTAGTATTAATAGTTACATTTTATTATTAATCTATCCTCATACTCAACTTATTGTATGGTGTTTAAATGGAATGAAATTTAAAATGTTTAGTTCAAGATTTTTAATTAAGGATCAAGACCCAAAATTCATTGTGCTTTACAAGGTAACCCAATGTAAGATTTGAGGATTCCATTCCAGATCACAGAGAACATTTTACTGACTTACTTGGTCAATAAGACCATGAATCATGTTGGATGCATATCATTGGAACTGAAGTTCAACATAATTATAGTGATCAGAATGGATCTGCTATAGCAAATTCTTATAGCAACATCAGAGTTTTTTGGCAACATCACATGCATGATAAACATTTTATCACATTTTTGGTATATTTCAGTATCCCACTGACATTTTGAAATCTTATTTCTCTTTCCAACACCACATTTATAAAATTATTATTACTGAATCAAAATAGGAAAACGTAAAACAGCCTCACATACATCAATATAGTACACTATATACAAGTTGACAGCTAAACCTTGCTAAACATCCTCCTGGATTTCCAGTAAACACACACATAAAATAATATTTTGTTCATTAATCCCATCCTCAGATTATAAAATTCATACTTAATATTCTTTAAAACTTTAACATGTTGATTTATTAATTCAGAGTATTCCAACTCATTACTCCAAATTGCTTGCAAATTACCAACAACTATCTTACAGTTCAATTGTTTATAAAATGAATTGTAGATTTAGAATTAACCAAAGCTTTATCCAACTACGACAATGATTTGTGGCATTTTGACACTGCTAAAGCATCCAGTCCAAACTGTTTATTCAAAATATGTTTTCATTAACTAACTAATTAATTAATTAATTAATTTAGATAATTCAGGCTTTTCTTGCAACAAAGTACTGTAATTATTTTGAAGGATTGATTAACTATAAGCTGATTTAAAATATTAATGCCATTTTTTGCCCATGAAATAAACAAAAATTATCTGCAATTTCCATGCTAGGATTATCCACTGCCAGTTTCTCACGGGAACAAGGATCAAATTTAAGCTTCCTTCTGAATATTATCATCCAAATATGTCTTGTAGCCTTTAGTGGTGGGAAAAACAAATGACTTTGAGGGGTCCTTGGTGCTCTCTGAGCTGGGTTGTTTTCTTGAAGACGTTTCATTACCCAAACTAGGTAACATTATCAGTGCTAGTAAGGAATGGGGTTTGATCTCAGTTTATATTCTAGTGGCTTGCCCTGTCAGTGTTGGTAGGAGTGATCTTGGCGGTTCTTTGGTTGGGCTGTTTACTATTAGCTTGTTTGGCAGCTTCTTGATTGGGGTATTGTTTACTTCTTAGTTGGTCTGATGTTAGGTAATCTATGCTCATCTGGGTGTTGATTGCTGATGGGGAGGTGTTTTGGTCTTTCCCTCCCCTTTTTGGTTTGCTGATTGTCTCTTTTCTGCAGTATGTAGATATTGTATATGTCTATAGGTCTATTGATGGCTAATTTGTCACCATCCTAGACCAAGCCAAGTCCAAAATGCTAGAAAATGTCTAGAAACCTTGCATTCTGACAAATTAGCCATCATTTATGCAATGCTCTTTATTAATGTATGGGAAAGTTCAACCAACATTATTCTGTGTGATCCATGTTTAATCTGCTGTTCAAAAGCTGAAATATTTTCTATGCATCTATTATATGATGCATATCTGTGTATGTGTGTTTCTTTTGGTCATTTGTCATTGTGTATTTTTACATTTCTTTTTCTGCATTTTAAAGCAACTGGTGTGTGTGTGTGTGTGTGTGTGTGTGTGTGTGTTAAGGATAGAAAAAAACCCCTACCGTCTCATTCAGTTTGTAAGTAAAATACCTGCGGATCATTTGATAAGAAAGGCATCACTGGTTAGATGTGCAGGGACAGTCTATCATCTGCCCCAAACTTACCTGAAAACAGCTCGGTGAGTCTGCTCCTGTTCTTCCCCATTGATCATGCAAGAGAAAAGCCCAAAGGACTCAGCACCTGAAAAGAGGGAAAATGCTACAGCCAACTAATCATTATCCTCCTCAAACATAATGTTAACTATTATTCAGAACCCGTCCTGCTAATCAGAAATCCCCTTTTATTATTTTAAATGCACAAAATATTAAAACTAGAGAATACTAACTTCCAATAGGAATCCACTAAAGAGAGAAAGGAAAAAAGCAGACTAAAATGCCTTCATATATATTTTGATCACTGGAGAACATCTACATGAAGAGTATAAATTAACAGAACAGATACCTTCTAATGAAAGAGATCGCACATCAAGACATTTTTAAAAAAAAAAAATAATGCTGATGTATCTGGAATAGGAGTACATTTCTTTCCCTGAAATTCACGAGGATGGGTAATGTGTCAAAAAATGGCAGTCATGACTATGTGATTGAAACTGTGTCCCTCTGTACTTGTGTGTGATGTCTATCTATATATATATAAGGACAGGGCATTGATCATAGGATTGTGACCAATATCTTGACTTTTCTGATCCCTGCAGATAACCTTCTGTATTTGATTTATAATATTCCAAATTTCTGTAAACCTGTTTGGTCAGAAGAAGTGGGCACACCTAAATGTATATACAATAACCATTTTCAATTCTTCTCATATTTCTGATTTGTTATCAGATTTATTCATTCTTTGGATATTGAAGAACTAGAAAAACGATCATTATAGAAAAGGAATACAATTCTTGTAAGCTCTCACCACAAGACCGGTGCTTAAACCTCAACCTATCCACTTAATTCTATCTGTGGCTTTTTCAGCAACAAGTCTCAAAATGTTGAGAACAACCATTTTAAATTGCACAAAGTTGTCCAGACGTTTTAAGGGCATTGTAATGCAGGAAAGAAATTGCCAGCAAAAAGTCCTAAGAAGAATGGTTAGCATTCTATTCTGCGCTGGGCAACCAATACTTGATGGTCAAAGAACTTGAAACACCCTTGCTATTTTCTTGCACTCTACACTCAAATTGCCATTTGATTTTGTGAGTTAAGGATGCTGTGATTTTGTGATTTTGTGAGTTAAGGATGCTGTTTCTTGCAGAATTTTCTTTTGTACACCTAGCAACCTTGTCGTAACTCTCATTATAACAGGATTCAAACCCTTGGCAAGTGAAAGATTCCTCTGTCTCACATGAGGCTCTCAATCCCTCCTACCCTCTCTCTTCTCTCTAGGGCCTGTGAGAAATGACTTTTGCCCAGCACTCACTGGAGGAACGTGACCGGCCACTCATGAAGACATTGAGGAACTTCTTGGAGAAGTGGATGTCTGCCTCAGGGGTGGAATCCTCAGAGAGACAAACAGAATCACGTTTCAGGGCATCTTCTTCATACTCCTCCCCAATGGCTGATTCATATGGTGAGGAGACACAGTTGTCATAGACGGTGGCTGAATCACTCTCGTCACTGTAACCTGAGTAACACTGTTTCAGACTAACAAGTTCGAGCTGCACATCCTCATCCACCACAAGTGTGTATTTGACTGAGTCGTAGGAGAGGGCGCTGGTATCTGAGCTCACCGATGCCCTCTGGAAACTATGGCGAGGCCGATAGCCACCATTACTGCTGCTGTACACAGTCCGTGGTGTGTTCATTTTGTCAGGTGAAGATAAGTAATCCAGCACCTCATCCTCCTCACTGATTGAGGAATTGGGTTTTCCTGTCATTTGTGGGTAGCCAGAAGTGTCTATGTCAGAGCTAATGGACATCCGGTTGTCACTGGACTGTGACATGAATGGCTTCTCAGACTCCAGAGGGTCCAAATTCTTTTGTACTGGTGTTAGGTAAATCTCCTCAGTAGCTTCCAATCTCACATCAGTCTGGTAGCGAATACGATCCCGATAAGCTTCAGGTCCTCTTGTTACTACTACCACAGTTGGGTTCTGGGATGGGAGGCGGTTGACAGCCTGCTGCTTGTCAGGTGCTCGAGAGGAGGCCATGCAGGCTGATGCAATCTGCGTTGAAGCTGTACGCCGGCATGGGCTCTCTGTAGATGTACCCCGATCTTTGGTGGAGGCTGTGCTATTTTGGTGAGTGACCTCATCGCTCAGGCAAATATGGTCATGGGGCGGTGTCTGCTCACCTGTAGGCAGGTTAAAAAGCAAGGAGAAGGATGGAACACATAAAATAACCAACGAGATACAGATAACAATGTTTTGATACATTTCTCATAGTTCATTCAAAGCATGGTAAAACCACTGGAGCTGTATCTACATATTTCACAGAGTACATCCAGAGGATTAAGAGATAAATCCTACTTATGTTGCCAGCTGAATATTAAAATACCCAATATTAAAATACCCACCTATCAAAGTCAAGTCAGGTTTGACTTTGACCTACCTGAATAATCATAGTCAGTAACAAATACATTTGAGTACCCTAAGTGTTTCTACTCCCAATCCAAAATGGTTATAAAACCTTTGCCTTAGAAAGGCCAGTGTTTGGAACAATGCCTTACAACTGGAGCCAATAAGCACATTGTTTCTGGGAACTGAAAGATGCTTATGCCAACTTACACACTGCATGTGTGTGCATATCTATAGATATCTCTCTCTCTTTCTCTCTCTCTCTCTCTCTCTGACTCGGAAGATGACATCCATGAAGTTTCTACCATTTTTATCCTTCCACTTAATGAAGTCAAAAGGATATGACTTATAATTTCCCCTTACAACAAAACTATGAAATACCCTAGATCGAGAGACTGATGTGCTTAATGACAACTTCAAGTTTGACAAGGCATCGGAATCTAAGTCCAATATATGTCATACTGATTTCAACACATCACATCCCCCAAAGTGCTGTTCTGTGAGTTTGACTCATGTTAAAAAAAAAAGGGAAAAAGAAAAATGCTGGCCTAAAGGAATCGAGGCACAAAAAGCCAGCTCTCAAATGGCTTGAGTCCAAGTAGTCAATTAATAAAACTACAGCATTCCTTGCAAGATGCCAGCCAAAGTGAAAAGACATTAGAAGATTATGAGGAGGAGGTCCAAGCATTGGGGACTGTTCCAGCAGGCAGAAGGGGGGGGGAGCAAATCTGCCTGTGCTGAGAGATGAACTCACCCGTTTTCAGGGGGGATGATGACCGAGACACTCGTTCCTGCCAACTGTGCTTTTTCCCCAGAGAGTTGTTATTTAGAGTGTCCTGAAGAAAAGAACAAAGAGGGGTTGTATCTGCAAGGGAAAGTGGCTCATGGCACAAAGAGGCCCATCACTTCTCCTCCTACACTGGCCTCTCTCTCTCACACACACACACCCAGCGAGCTATTGTCAGTGTGCCTGTGGGAAAGAGGGCTATTCAGAGGGATCCCACCACTCCCTCCATCTGTTGCTCCGCATCTGCAGCCTCCTCGTAGCAGGCATAGAAACAGGAGAAAGGAAAAGCTGAGGTGATGCAGCAGGCTACAAGAAATCGACACGAAGCTTAAGCCTTCTCTTTCTGGGGCCTCTTCAGTCAGTTGGTTCCTATGAAGGGGAACTGAATTACACAGATGTTTAACTCCTACCCTGTTGTCTCTCATTTAATTTGGGCTGCGGCCAGATGGAGGACTCTAAATGCTATCAGTCAAAAGACAGAGTGCAGCTAGTATTTTGGAGGGCTTTTAAAAAAAAGGAAGAAAAGAACTGGGAAAGCACCAGACTGTTACAATTCAGCATCACTCTCACCCTCACATCACTCCAACAATGAGGTACTACTTAGTTTCCATATTTCCTCATTGAATCAACTATAGAGCTGGAAGGGCCACAAGGAGTTTAGTCCAATCTCTAGTCCAACTCTGTAATGCTCAAGCAGACCAATTAAACCATCCATGAGAAATTTCCAGAGATGGAGAATCCACAACCTCCACTGTTGTACAGATTTTATCATCAGATCAAAAGGCCTTCATTCAGCATTCTGGCATGCCACAACATCCCACCCAGTACTTCTATCTCATTTGCCAATCTTTGCTACAAAGAGTGGGAAATGCACAGATACCTTCTTATGAGAGTGAAGAATCACATGAACTGGAAATTGTGGTAACAAAACATTTAACAAAGCAGCAAATGTGCATAGAATTGTGAAATATGTATGCCTTTTAAAAATAAATGGCATTTGCATTCTAGAATAAATATTTAGTTCTACTCTCACACTTCGGTGCATAGCTGCCCAGTGTCACCTTGTAGGGGAGATGGGTGGCATAATATGTAAAATGAATGAATGAATGAATGAATGAATGAATGAATGAATGAATGAATGAATGAATGTAAAGATACTGAAACTCATTGTACTCTTCCCTTCAATCTCATCCACTTTTGATACACTTCACTTTTCTAACTGTCTTGTATTAAGCATATAGCAATAGCAATAGCACTTAGACTTATATACCACTTCATGGTGTTTTACAGCCCTCTCTAAGCGGTTTACAGAGTCAGCATATTGCCCCCAACAATCTGGGTCCTCATTTTACCCACTTTGGAAGGATGGAAGGCTGAGTCAACTTTGGGTCGGTGAGAATCAAACTGCATATCTCAGTGTATTACTTATAGATGCTGTTTTGTCCTGTCCATTCCTGCCTCAATCCTGGTACTGCCAGACTCTCTACCACTGAGAAATTGTTACATCATCAGTCCACACCATTATCACTTCAGGTAGAGTAGGAGCCCTCAATATGCTTTCCTTCAAAAATCGAATGGGCAAAAACTGTGTGGGAAAGGTTGTACACTGCTCAGAGTCGCTCTATAAGTGAAATGGGTGGTCTCTAAATTTGATGTATAAATAAATATATTTCGTATGTACCTGGGAGCCAAGCCATACAAAGCTTTAGAATTCATAACCAGCACTTTGAATTGGTCTCAGAAGCAAACTTTAACCAATGCATTCAGTAATATTGCTGACTTCGCTAGACTTTGACTTTGCTAAAATGGCTTCCCCCTGTCTTTTCTCCTCCTCCCCCACCATTTTTTTTTTCTACAGCCAGGTCAAGTGTAAATTGAAGAGATATAAATGCATCAGAAGATTCAAGCATGGCACTCACTTTCCTGTCCTATATTTTTACGACATTGGGATACAGTAGTTATTTTATAATTATATCTATAATTTGGTTATCTCATTTGATGCAATTTAGTCCTTCATTGCAATGAAGTGATAGAGTATCAAAAGACTCCTCATGCACTGAAAGCGTTTGAGACTATGCACAGTCAACATAATTCTGGAAGATCATTGAAGGGCATATCTGCTTTTGGAATTTAAGCTGCTCCTGTCCACTCTCATGCCATCTTGACTCTAGAGTCTAAGCCGGTTTAAGAAAATCCTGTCCAGATGGAGTCACTACTGCAACAGCTTGCAAGGTATTCAGTCTGAATGGTTGGCTACTGTTGGGCATCTGTGCCTCTCACCTTTCTTTTCCAGGAAAGTAAATGACCAGTCACTTTTCTTCCTATAGGCAAATCTTCCTCTGTTTGTGTCT
>QLTV01001682.1:4827056-4861807 GCA_003457575.1 Thermophis baileyi
AAGGTTAAAATACTGACAAACAAATATACACAGGCATACTGAGCAAATATAAGAACATTAAAAGTAAATATCCTTTTCATATTGCCTTATTTTTTAACGTTTTTTAGAGTATCTTTATCATGAGTGCTGAAGTAGTACCACAGGTATAATAACTCTTGCCTTGGTAACAGAAGGTTGTTGGTTTGAAACTCAGCAATTTTTAAATCGTTTTTTTCTTCTTCTCTGTGCTTTTTGACAAGCACAGCGGTGCACCTTTTTACTATTATTCCAATCACCTCAGGTAAAAAATTTCCCAGATTCCCAACAACTCTTATGTTTCTTCCTTGGTATGATTACGTTCCTCCTTCCAAAACCTGTAAAAGTACACTTAAAATTTTAGCTAAATTCAGTTTCAAAGTATTTGGCTCCAACAGTTATATTCCTCAGAATGCCAGAATTGGCTTCAAAACCTTGTTGTCTCAAAATATTTTAAGAGCCAAGATTCTGAAAGTAATTCAACAGATGTTTAATTACTATTGATAGTAGTATTAGTTATAGCAGAAGGTACATTAACAGATATTTTCTATCAATGGGCAAAAGGTAGCAACAATATTACTCTGATTTCTGAGGTAGGTTGCCTGAAACAGTGTGAAAAGCTGGTCTAAGTCACTGAGTGAGCTTTGTGATAAGTCAAAATTTGAAAATAGATCTCCTCCAAGCACAACTTGGCCACAGGATAGAGAAAAATAATGTGAGAAAAAAGATTAACTTCCCCACCCTGCAGTATGCTTGTGACTTTCCTCAATAACTGTGGTTTTTTTTCTTTTAAACTAGAAACTCCAGCCATGGACAATAGGAAGTTTTATTGATGTGCTGACATTAAAGCTTATTCTGAACTGAATGAAGTTTGGCCTCTTTAGTAAAATTTGCAAGGAACACATAGGCTGTCTATACTAGTGAAACACTTTTCAGGTTGCAATAATCTAGAGATAAGTTCCCAATGCCGGTTGCTTTTAAAAAAAATGTAATTAAAACAATAATGTCTATGGAGATTCTCAGTCATCCAGGACATAGTTGTCCCAAAGGTGCTTTTTCAAGAGGCAACTGGACTTTCCAGTTCTGGCAACTGGACCAGAAAGTCCAGTTGCCTGTTGAAAAGGCACCTTTGGGATAAAAACAATAATAATGACATTGTGTCTCTGGTCCAGCTGATTATAATAAACTCTTGGTTTGTCTAAGAAACTACCCAGTCCCTTCAGCCAGGGTCCGGAACTTTGTTGCCTGTTACATCTTCATTTCTACTTCCCAATATTATTTCCAAAAATGCTTTGGGCCTCCTATAAAGCTCAGCAACACTCCTAACAAATAAAAATGGTGCCTTGTGCTCTATTTGGAAAATGCTTCTTTACTAGCCCAAAGAAAAGGTGGTGAGCTGCAGGAATTAGCAGGTCCACTGGTGAGATGGAGCTGAGAGCATGTTCACCATCTTGCCTTCTGAGAAATAAGGGGTTTGTGCCTGGTTACAATCATTACCACAGCCTTCTCCTTGATACCACTATTTCAGAGTCCCCATACATCCTCTCCAAAGTCCAATTCTATCCTGTAGCTGAAAAAGTTGCCATAACAGTTTACTTAACTTCACTCTTTTCTGGAACTAATAGCACCTGAGCTATTTCAGATATTGATGTGCAATTTTTTGCTTTCTATATGACTACAATTTTTCTGCCTACATTTTAAAACCTTCCATTGTCAACTGCATACTGAACAGCAGTTCCCAATGCCACCCACCCAGCCCAGTCTTCACCATCTGCTTCACAGAGTGGCACCTGCTTTCCTTTGCATTTTCCATAGCAATTGTCACAGGGAAAATCTTATTTAGCAAATGAAGTTGTATCCCAGAACAGCATATAGTTAAAAATAGTCCACGGTGGAACCTTCCTCACTGCTGTATAGATGAAAGAAGAGAGAAGGATATAAAAGATGGGCACTTGTGAATAATTAAAGCATGAGGTCCTGAAACACTCACAGCTCCAGATGAAGGGGGAATATAACAGTACAGAAGGGAAAGCATTCTCTGATACCACACAGTTTAGCAAAAAACATACCATTCATACATTTTGTATCACTTTGAAGAGCATCCCCAGTTCCTTTAAATAAGTCTCCTGGGAAGCAGTACTTTTAATACTTTCAACTAGTTCACCGCCTCCACTTTGCCATCTACAACTAATGCAACTGCCTTGAGTCTTTTGAAGTAGGCTCTACTCAATGGAAGCTATTAATATCTATTATTTTTAAGGCAGCCTTCTCAACCTAGTGACCTCTAGAAGTTTTGGCTTACAGCTCCAGTCACCAATGCTGGCTATTGATGATAAGAGTTCTGTCTTACCTGGAAAGCATTAGGTTGTAGAAAACCTAACTTAAGTTGCCATAGAGTCCATTTTATTATATCAGCCTCTTATAGCTGTCTGTCTGTAATGTTTTTTTCCTCCAGACATCCATCATTTTGTTTTGATAGAGCTACCTCACTGGGGCTTCAAAAATCCTTGTGACCTCTACAAGGAAGTAAAGATTTACAGTTTCCTCTATCTCCTTTGAGGATTAAGCATCTACGATCATTTTGAGTTTTGCTGCCAAGCTCGGATGACCTAAGATTTGAGCAAATCCTATTTATTCACACTTTCTTTCCTCCCAGAAGCACCCTTCCTTAGGCTTTTAGCACAATTCAGAAGATACAATAGATCTACCTTCCATGATAAATTATCCTTTTGGCCCTAGTCTAGTGGTTTTGTTTATAACTCTGATATGTCAAGGATACTTCACAATCCCTTAGGTCAGGCCTCCAGGATATCTACATTAGCCTTTATAACCTCTGCAAAAAATTCAACTGTGCAGTATTTTATGTCCATCCCTTAGGAAAGAAAGATAACCATGAAACAAATACACAAGGTAGACAATACATAACGTTACTAACCTCATAAGGTGACTTTCTGGATGGTGAAACAGTTTTGTCTTATTTCTATGACTTCAGAATGAAAAGGCCATAATATATGTTAAACAATTAGCCTAAAGCCCAGAGAAATGAGATCCTCCCATAGACTGCAATACTTTATATAAGAAACTAAGTCTAATTGAAGTCAGAGGAACAGTGAATGTTGCTAAACATGCCTAAACTTGTGCTAATTTCTTTCCAGCTCACATTGTGTTACACATACACTCTGAATAGATCCTCAGTTCATTAGCTGAGCTGCTGTCATCTCAAACAAGCATATTCTATAAAAGGAATTAATTGTGTCTTGCATTATTGTACATTTTACCGCAGGTAAAAAAGCAATCCATTACAACCGAATCCTAGATAGGGAATTCGTAGCATTGCTCAATCTATGTATGCTTTTATTTCTCCCCCAACCTAATGCAAGGTCTCTGTCTCCTTTGATCACTAAGAATTGATCCACATCCAGAGCTTGCCAATTTTCAGCTGTAGAACACATTTTGAATCAAAGGCACATACTGTGAATGGCAGAGAACACAAGGAGGCAGGTGACCTTCAAGCATAATCAGAATACATTTTTATGGCAACTAACAATCCTGCCCTCCCTCCAGTCCTGAACTGTGCAACACCCTTTTTCGTAAAAGCGATTACTTCTTCAGAGACTCCACTTCTTTCACTCTAAGCTCTCCTACTACTTAATTCTTCATTGTGGTGGGAAGGGAAGAGAAATGAGACATCCATCATCCCAGAATGTCTCCCCTCCTTCCCCCAAAATGCAACCCGACCAGAGGACCCTCTGCCCCTCAAATTAGGCAACAAGTAGGAAGCTGAAACTGGAACAGACTTGTATATTCGGAGGGAGGGGGAATCCAACTTCCTCGAGGGGGGGGGTTAAAAATCCTTTTCTTAGTAAATGTTAAGAGACAAGGCGGTGGGAAGGGGGTGTGTCAAGGGACGCTAGGAGGGAGGCTCTCCGAATCCGGGCGGGGGTGGGAAGGAGGCTGAGGGACTCACCTGCGTCCGAGGCACCTGCGGGAAGAGATTGAGCGTCGTGGGCCGTTTCGGTCTGTAGGTATCCATGGTTACTGGCTGGGGCTCCTTGATAGGATCGGCCGCCGTCCCTTCTTCGGCGGGGGTCTCCCCAGTGGCATCAATCAGGTCCAGCTGCAGCATCTCCGCCTGGAGCCGACTCGCCTCCCCTCCGCCCACTCCCAGAACGCTACTGGCCTGCAGATTCAAATGGCTCTGCCAGGATACAAGAGAGGGAGGGAGAGACAGTGAATCATGAGACTGGGTCGTGCAAGGAGGCAGAAAGAGAGAGAGAGAGAGAGAGAGAGAGAGAGAGAGAGAGAGAGAGAGAGAGAGAGAGAGAGAGAGAGAGAGGGAGAGAGAGAGAGAGAGAGAGAGAGAGAGACGAGGCACACACTTAAGGGGAAATGCTTCTTCAGCACATCAGTCCCTACAAAAATCCTAAATATAAAGGCGGCTTCTTTTTGCTGTTATGCTAGACTCGTGTGTGTGTGTGTGTACACACACACATATCTGAAATGGTCACATATCTGAAATGGTATAGGTTCTCCTGCTTGAGCAGGGGGGTGGACTAGAAGACCTCCAAGGTCCCTTCCAGCTCATTCTATTCTATATTTCTTTTGGAGCAATGGCTGGTTTTTTTAATCATTCCCAACTATGGCACACATGTGCCCTAGCAACATCTCTTGGGTTTTTTGTGTGTGTGTGTGTGTGTGTGTGTGTGTGTTTTGGCATCGCTGTAATTTGCCATCAGCTTGGCCCCATCTTATGAGTGAGACTGGTTTAAGTTCTTTTTAGCTGCATCAAACAAAGTAACATTTTCTCCTTTATCCTATACAATACACTAGAGGTGTATAAACTCTGTAAAGCTTTATTACTCGCTATCCTGGAGGTGATTGCAGTGTCCTGAAACAAAAGCAGTAGAAGAAAGACTGAGACTAGCAACAGGGATAATCGCATTTCATGTGATGGTATAGTTTTCCGCTGAGGCAAGGAAAGGTTACCAGCACTAACTCAACAGTGGGAAAGGAATCATCCAACTCCCTTTATGTCAATATAATAGGAATGAAAAAAGGCATTTTATCTCCTTAGCTGTGGCCAAAAGGTAACTGAAGACACCATCAATCAGTAAGTAGGAAATGGCCATAGGTTTTAAATAATCATCGTGGAGGAAACATAAAACGTGTTCTCATCTCCATTATACTGACCCCTCAATAGTGATCAGCTTTAGAAGACACTAGAAACCCTCAATGGATATCATTCCATAGCACGATTCAACTATTGTTGCGGTTACAGGGTTCTTCTTCACAGTCACCTTCACGTGCCTTCAATGTCAATATAATTGGGTGTCCAGTAAATGAAGACTGTCATGAGGGCAGATCCTTGATAAACAGTGGGGCACATGAGGGCTGCAGTAAGACATTATTTCAGGATGAGACTATAAAGCCTGCTCATATTACTGTTACCTCAGCACAGTATTAAGGAGTTATCTCTTTTCCCACATATATAGACATGTTCTGGCAACAAGTCTTTGTTGTTTGAGTCCCCATGGCATTGTGTTCATTTTGTCCCCTGCCCATTAGTAAGACAGTTGGAAGTGAACTACCAATATTATTATTAGCAATATCACAGCTGAAAAGGAGTTTCTGCCTTAACTTGACCACATCCAGCAGTTACAAAGTATGCAAAATTGAATACATTTGGCTGTCCTTTCCATTGAAGTCAAAATTTATTGGTTGGTAGCAAGTGGGAACACAGCAGCCTTTACTGGCCATTTCAAGTTTTTGCAGGCATGTTTCTTCCCTTCTAGTCCCTGATCAGCTGCATAAAACAACATTTTGTTGTTATAAAGAAAAGAATAGATAGTTATATGCTGGTGGTCCATCAGAACTGTGCAAGAGCATTAGACTCAGTCTCTAAACCTCGGTCAGTAATTCTGTAGTGTGTTAACTGGCCCTCCATGGTCTATTTTAAGACTGAAATAGTCAGCGATGAAAGGATGAGTGCAACCTTTCTTCCCCCTCACCAAGTGCTTCATGATCAAAGAAAGGAGGAATCTGAAAACTCACATTTCCTCCAGAATGGCCCCATTCATACTGTGGTACCATAATTGACAGGTGTTTTTGCCACACTTTAGTATCATGTAGATAAGGAAAGAGAGCAGCCAATCCATTTGCTTTGTTCATCAAGTGCTGCGCACACAAAATCAGAACAGACCAATAGAGGCACCACAGGGTTCAGCAGCAGGGATATGTTATAGTCTTCTGCTGATTAAAGGATAGATATTTTAAGTCAGAAGTGGGGAAATATTAAAATATACTTTACTAGGTGGGAAGGTCTCCATATCCACCTATTATTTTGGTAATATTCTCACAGCTCAGAACTTGACACAGAGACTACAATATTCCTGGTACCAGAGAAAATGTTTTTTTTAGTTGCTTACGTGTTTTGTTATGTTTTAAAAAATTGTACGGATTTCATTGTTTTGTACATGACTATGATAGGAATAGTATGATTTTTTTTCAAATGTAAATACCTGTTCCAATTTCTTATGACCAAGCATTGTGCTGGCATACATAAGCTTCTTCTGTAACTTAATGTGATTTATAAACTAGAAACTCTACCCTGCTCCAAAAGTTCATGGTTCATATACCACACCAAACAAACCACAATGGTAGCATCTATGGATGGTTTGACTGTTTTCCTGGCAGAAGCCTGTTGTAGAGGATAGAATTCATTCATGCTGTGACTTGAGTCAGTTTGGTGTAGGGGTTAAGACATCGAGCTAGAAACCGGAAGACCATGAGTTCTAGTCCTGCTTTAGACCCAAAGCCAGCTGGGTGACCTTAGGCCAGTCACTTTCTCTCAGCCCTAAGAAGGAAGCAACGGCAAAACCATTCTGAAATCTTGCCAATAAAACTGCAGTGACTTGTATAGGCAGTTGCTAGGAGTCAAGACTGACTGAAAGGCATTCAAAATATAAAAGTGTGACTTGAGAATGTGATCTGTTTACCACCTTATTAAAAATTAGACCAATAGGCAAGGGAGATAACATTCGGTAATAAAGAAATGTCATACTGCATCATAAGAAAGGACTGAATCCACATATTGTCTAAAGGATGATTTAATTTCCCAGATCTAGGAGCAATCTTGCATTTAAGTGATCACATAATGTTCTATCAAGTCATCTACTCCTCCCCCATGATGGCACAATTCAAAGAGCATTGTGTCCAATATCTCTATTCTCAGTTTTTTCCTCAGAAAACATTGGGTATGGTAAGCTCATACACATGTGACACAGAGAGATGTTAGGACTGGCTGACTTCTCTATAACTATATTAATTACTATTAGATTATGAGAATTCTATACAGAAAAGTAAGGGCTTAGAAGTACAAAAAATAATATAAGAAGCAAGAAATCATAAACGTTCTTCATATCCACTGCTTCCCATGTTGTACAGTTACTGTAATCTGCAAAGGCCAATCACTCCCCTTCCCCATTTGCCTCTAGTACTAGAAGCGAGCATAAGTAAGAGAAATCGACTATAGAGAGAGATTGTAGGGTAACACGAACCATGGAAAAAATATGTCGAGTCCCCTACCTACCATATGCTTACAAGCTTGAACTTTTAATTCTGAAACTTTTCTAATAAATAGCTGGGGAAAATCCATAATTAAGGGCAAAAAAAATATCCTCTCATGGCATCCTGAATTTGCTGTTTGGGATGACTGCTTCATTCGTCCAATTATAAACCACGAGGTTAACAGGCGTGGTCAGAAATCTATCTGAAAAAAATGGCGGGAAAGCCACAATGAATGAAATTATTGCAGTGCATACTAAACATACAGACTTATGACTACCATAACCAGAGGTGGGTTCTTACCGGTTCTATCCGGTTCTTTAGAACCGTTAGTAACTTGGTGATGACGTCCCGGAGCCGGTTCTGTTGGTGTCTCCGTGGGCGCCGCCATCTTGGATTTTGCTTCTGCGCATGCGCAGAAGCTAATTTTTGCTTCTGGGCATTGCGCAGAAGCTATTTTTTTGGTTGCTGCGGGCGCACGGGCGCACGGCGCGACCCTGAGCGAACCGGAAGCAAAAGGATCCACAACCCACCCCTGACCATAACTCATAAACAGTACCTCATATTCATCTCTAAATGGAAGTCTAACTCTTCCATTTAGAATGTGACCTATCTAAAAACTGGCTCAGTTAAAAGAAATAAAATATTTATAATAAAATAAAAAGACATTTATTTTATTTTAATTTGTTAATATTTTTAGGCGCACAATGTTAGTAGGTATCCTGTGGTTTGAAGAACACTGTGACCCAAAGCATGGAAAAATGCATAGAAAATGTGAAATCTGTATATGAGACCAAGATATATGTAATTGGCAAGTATATCTTCTTATGTTTATGTAACTGGATATAAACCTACGGGTAAGCTACAACAATTGTAGGAATGTTTGTATTAGTGTGTTATAGTAACACCCCCCCCCACAAATAGTTTAGAATTTTAAGAGCATATAATTAACCATTTCACAAATTAAAAATCCCAGCAGATGCATGTACAGTAAAATACACTGATGTGTAAAACATCATCCAGCCACAACTCAAATGTCCTCCTATCCCCAGTAGGAATTTAGTCACATGTGCAACTAAATCTTTTTATTACGGCTTGCAAGGAAGAAGCAAATACCGTACTAAAATACAAATCAGATACTGATCTCTTCTGCCACCTACAGGTCATTACCTATTCCTACATGAATAACCTAAACGTACAGTGATAAAGCTGAAACAGGTTGAACATGAGAAATTGTCCAGAATCCATTAATACAGAAGCCAATGCTTAGCAAAATGAAATTACCACCTCTAAATATTCTGGAAGTATGAATACTATATGCTAAATGGTACTTTCAAAAAATATAATTTTTCTGAATGTTTTTCAATAGTGAATTAGAAAGATTTTAGCTAGTAAGGGACAAAACCCATCCAAAATCCTTAAAAGCACAGGGCTGGAAAGATAATATTTAACAATGAGTGTATTAAGTTTGTATGCTGTCTGACTCTCAATAACTCTCAGCAAATCCAAAAGGTACACTTAGTTGTACACTTCCCCCCCCCCGCCCCCCTAAAGCAGGGATATTCCATAGTGGTTCCCTCCTTAGCACTTTCCAAATTGCAGAAAACCATAAAAGGTTCTCAAAAAGCAAATATTTCTTGATGATGCAAATACACAAGTTAAAAGAATAAGCTGATATGGAAGGAATTCCTTCATGCCATCTAATATGCTCTTTAATTATCAATGAAGGGACATTTACTGCCCAATATTATCATAGTTCTAAAAATGGTCGTGCAGAGAGAAGAGCAAGAAAATTTAAGCCATATATACTAAACTTGATATTCCAAATCTTTTTTTTATTGTCCCAGATATTTGCAACACCCAGTTTTTAAAAGTGCATTTAGACTGTAAACAAAACACTGGATTTTTGAAGGCCCAAGATTCATTTGATCACTGTGAATGAATAGTCATGAGATTGAAATTATTATTATTATTATACGGTAGTTTGCACACAGTCAGCGAAAGATTTAGGCTGGTTGTTTATTATTATTATTATTGTTGTTGTTGATTGCACAGTCAACCAAATGTTTAGACTGGATTTAGCATTTTTAAATCCATTTATTCAGTCCTTCCTAAGGACTGGGATGGAGAGATGTTGTTGTTTCCTAATGCATTATTTTGGTTCATCACATAATTAGTCAAATGTTTAAACTGGATTTGGCATTTTTATCCACCTATTGAGTACTTCACAAGGACTGGGGATAGGCACATGTTATTTGGTGGTGTTAAAGGTATCATAGCAAACTGTAAGCTGTTCCAAGTAAAGCTGCCTTTTGTAATTGACTGATGGGGATTGTGTCAATGCCAACGGCATTGTGGTGCTCCAGTTGTTTGGGGACTGCACCCAACATGACTATCATTATTGGTACTTTCTTTGCTTTCTTTTGCCACAGTCATTTTACTTCTATTTGCAGGTCTTTGTATTTTGTGATTTTCTTCAGTGCTTTCTCTTCTATTCTTCTGTCCGCAGTTTCTTCTGCTATGTCCACTATCCAGACTTTTTGGTCTTTCTTATTGACAATTGTTAAGTCTAGGGTGTTATGTGGCAGGTGCTCATCTGTTTGAATTCTAAAATCCCTGACCACTTTAGCTTCTTCATTTTCTATTACTGTGTCTATTCTGTGGCCCTATCAGTCTTGTGGGCAAATGGTTTTCTTGCAGATCTTCCAATCAACCATTGTTCTTATTTCATCATGCTGTTCTTTATAGTTAATCTGTGCAATCTTCTTGCAGCAGCTGACTAGATGCTCCACTCTTTCTTCAGCTTATTATTGAGAATGTGTGTAATTCACTAACAAGCACAGTAGACAGAAATGGGTGAAATAGCCCATGTAGAATTAGAAGCTAGAAAGTGAGAGAAATCCAGGAGCCGTGGGGCTTTGTTGCTTGTGTTCAGGAATGTGTTTGCTTCTAAATGCCTTTTGCCACCTTTGTCCTGCATGGATGTGCTCATCTTTGGTACTGTGAGAAACAGGATAGTCTCTATTCTTTTTAATCAAGCAATATGTTTTGTAAGACAAATGGGTCATTCATGTCTTTCAGAATTAACATTGATTTATGTACTTCAATTTGATGCATGTTTTTATAACGCCTACTTCATTTCCTTCACAGCAGCAGTTGCTCCATTATTTTAAACATTTCTTTAGCCCCATAGAAATATTTATATGAGTAATTAGTTTGAGTGATTAGTTATATAATGGGATTGTAGCAGTAGAAAATGTACTCTCTTCTCTACTCTATTTAACTCATAGCTCCATCATTATTTTTTTGTTCTGTTTCCAAACCATAATTCATTCATCCTGATGACACGGGTTACAACTTTAGCATTTTCATATGCATGGTTAGTCAGCTCTTGACTTTGGGGATTTGAAATTTGGATCAACAAGCAGTTTTTTCAACATGCTGCATTTCTAAAATAATATGCATGTTCTTAAGTAATATGCAAAGCATTGCAAACTATTCCTATATACAGATACACATAAAATTTAAAAATAGTGACTAGGAGGAGAAACAAACTATAATAATGTGAAAACTGATTTGCCTTTACTTTATATGTGCTTCCCTAATAGATTTCTACACCATTAAAGATTTAAAGAGTTTAGTGTAATGAGATAAATACTATTATTATTTCAGTGCATCACCTTCACCAGCTGTCCTTACTTCAGTAGAAGAATTCTACTGGATGAATATTCAGATCCTGAAAAATCTTACCATCATCCTTCCTTGCCCAGATTTTCAGGTTTTGGACTTCAACTTCCATAATTTCCTCTTCCATAGGTTATGAAAGAAATTCAAAATTATTGGATTTATCCAATATCTAAAATGCAAGAGGGGGGGAGGCACTCAAAAGAATTGGGATGGTGGCTATGATTGTGTAACTGAAATCCCATTCCTTTTTTACATGCACATATGCACAACACATGTAAATAACAAACAAGGCAAAGATCAGATAGTTGCAACCAACATACTGAGTTTTTTTGACACACACACACAGTCTACACACACCTATGTCCAACACATTTGGCATGTACTTGGCTAGATGAGGCTGGAAGCTTTATTTAAATAAATAATCCAGCTGAGCAAAGGCAGTGACAAAGAGAATCTTATAGTGGTATCTGGGAAGAGTTTGAACAGTTAGTCCCAAGGGAGAGAGATCCTCAGAGTTGTGGGTACAATCACCTTTATTTTAGACCCTTGCCCAACCCAGTTGCCCAAAGCCTGCAGGAAGCAGGCTTGTGAGCTGATCCATGTGAAGGTTAATGCCTCTTTGAGAGGAAGGGATGGTTCCATTGGTTCTGAAAGAAGTGGTGGTTTGCCCCCTCAAGAGATCATTGCTGGATCTGGAAAATAGTTTGTCCAGCTTTCAACCTTCTGTTTTTAGGGAAGGTTGTTGAGAACATGATCAGCCTCCAGCTGCAGTGAATTACGGTATTAGATTGTTGGAATGATCGAGCATCAGTGGAGTCTCAAGTTTTTTAAAACTATGAAACCATTCCCTCTCTTTTAACTCTTCTGCCCTACCTATCTTTTTTTTCTTTCTTTTCACTTTATTTTATGAAGAGTTTTGGAAAATTCATAAACTTACAGACCAGGCTGCAGAGTACTTTGGAGTTTATTTCCAAAGGGACGTCAGAGTAAACAGGAATGAGGCTATAACACCTCTTTAAAGTAGCTGGGTCTTTTTCCTGGGATTATTTCCTTCCACAACTGCCATGTGACACCAGGAAAAGGTGGTCTGCTTTAAGGTGGTGTATTCCTACATACTCCAAATCACATTTTGGAAATCAAACCTGAAGCTCTGCACAGCCCTACTGCAGATTGTTTGGCTTGACTTGGCTTACAACTAATTTGGATGACTAACATGGCTAACTTTTTTCTATCAGTAAAAACACCCTGTGGTTTTTTGTTTTTTGTTTTGTCTATTCTGTGTTGCAAATTCATCCTGCATGGGAGCTCATTAATCCAAAATCAGCCTGATCCATGACCATCTCTGATATATCATGGTTTATATACTGACAATTTTAAATCATCACTTTCTTAGCCAAATAGCTACTTTCCCTTATTCTATTTACACCAGTATATCTCTATACATTTCTAGTTTCCTGGAATCATACATAAAGCAGCCACTAAGTTTGCATTATGTTATCAGCTCACATTCTTGCTCCTTCACATAATATGTAATAGGTAGGAGTAGGAATAATTGCCTATGTCAAGCATATTTCCTGAACGCTTAGCTTTGTCTAAGAACAAGGGCATTTGGAAGATTTCCAATTGGACCCTTTTGATCAAGCATTGGCACATTTTATTTATTTATTTTACAATGTTGTATACTGTTCCAATAAACACAAACTCTGAGTGGGTTCACAACACAGAAGCTGAACCTCCTCTAGCCCATACTAAAACAATGCAATAGCTAGATGGTTATTTAACAACTGGTCAGTATGAGCCAGAATAGGCTTCATGGTCTGCTGAAATAAGAATAGGTTAGGAGCCAGGTATACAGTATCTCTGGGTGCACTCTGGGTTCACAGTGGTGAAAGCTAGAGGAAAGATCCTCGTTGGAGCTATGAGTGTCCATGAGGTGCAGATTACAAAATCATTGGCTTCTATAGACACACTGGAGATAAACCCATTGTAGATGTTTGTATTAGGTACAATAGTCCCATACTGATTTCTTTTCAGCCAACTTAATTGGCCAGGAATTCACTATTACTGATTCAGGGCTAAATTCAGAGGTGGGTTTCAGCAGGTTCTGACCAGTTCTGGAGAACCGGTAGCGGAAATTTTGAATAGTTCGGAGAACCGGTAAATACCACCTCTGACTGGCCCTGCCCCCATCTATTCTCTGCCTCCTGAGTCCCAGCTGATCGGGAGGAAATGGGGATTTTGCAGTAACCTTCCCCTGGAGTGGGGAGGGAATTGAGATTTTACAGTATCCTTCCCCTGCCATGCCCACCAAGCCACGCCCACAGAACCGGTAGTAATTTTTGAATCCCATCACTGGCTAAATTAATCCAATTTATTTCTATAAATTGAAGTTTGGCAAGCTTTCCAGCAAGAACAAGTAGGGAGTCCACATTGTAAGATGTAATTATTTTGTCTATCACTGCAAACCTTAGATTCTTGCTGACTTACAGTATCTGTTTATATGAATATTTTAGACCAGCATTAAGGCAATGAAATTTATTAGTAGTACATATTGTTAGTAGGCACCTGCTCACTCACCTGAGAATATAACCAAGTCTCATATTAGCCTCCCAGAGTGGGAAATACTATTTTTTTTACTTATACATAAATGGATTAAAAATTATGACTCATTTTTTTTTAAGGGCAACACTTCATGTTTCTTAGCTGTACCTAGCAATTCTTTCCCTATATTTTTTTACACCCCCCACCCCCAATATATTTTGTTGTACCTAGCCAGAAAATATTTCTTAGAAAAATCACTGACTCTATACTCCTTTCCTTTAATTATTCTTCAGGGAGCATGCAGGGATCCACATTCAGAGCAGGTACTATAGGCTTCCAGTTCCCTGGGAACAGAGGGAGGCCTTTGACGATCTTCTCGATAACTTCCAGTATTAGAAGAAAGAGTCTTGATCCCCAACAGCAAAAATAATTCTGCCCATCAACCATTGGGACATGTGGAGCCAGATTAGCTATGGAAATCACAGTTGTTCAAAACTGTCTTGCTATCTGGGCTAACATCTTTGCAAAACATTTCTTTTCCAAATAGTGTTCTTTTATCTTATGCTACAATTCCTATCCTATGTCTCCAGTCTTTTTCATTAGCTCTGACATATATATGGACACACATTATACCTGGGTGCTCTTCACAATAAACAAATACAAGTTCTAATTTTACAGTGCATGTATTGTTCAATTTGTAACAAGATCTACAGATCTACATTCAACACAGAATTATTTTTCGTTTGCTCTTCTGAAGACTTTATGAAAAAGAAAAATACATCTGTTAACTCCAGATATCAATGAATAGCAGTCTAGTTGAGAGGTTTTCAGATTTTTTTTGTCTGGGGAATCTCTTTGTTAAAATAAACATTTCCCAGAACCCTTGATCAAGAGGCAATGCTCCAATGTTAAAAAAAAATGTGTTCAAATGATTCCCCCCCCCCCTTTTGTCTCTCACAGAACATCACTGGCTTCTCAAGTTGAAAATGTTTGATCTATTTGACTGGAGTCCTCCTAAGCACCTTGTATTTTAAAAATTAAATGGCATTTAAATTAAAAATTAATGGCATTTACCTGACAACATGTAACATGCTTTACAGTGTCACTGTGCACCTTCTATTTCAAACAGATTCAGTTTAATTAAATTCGAGCGAAGTGGATCTTACCATACTAAAATTCTACTTTACTAGTAAAACAGCTGATAAGAGATCGCTTGAAGTGGTTCTTTGTCTCCCTGGCCCCACAACAGGTAAGCAACATTTGTCCTTGTGCAGGCCACACCTAACGCCTGATCAGAGGGACAGAAACACATGCACAAATCATCTCTCAATGTAATTGCTGAAGACTGCCATTAGCAGTGAGGAAGCAGCAATCTATGTCATGATGTCAACTAAAGACTTGATTAATTGGTGACAAGGGACAAATAGCCAGAACTCCACAGTCTGCAATAATAAAAGGCAAGAATCTAACTCTCTCTTCACAGGTGCCAGAAGAATCTAAAGAATCGGACTTTCTTTTAAAAAGCTTTGAGACAATAAGAGAAACTGTATAATTGTTGTGGATCTGCTGCATTGTCCACTCCAGTTACACAGTCCTCCTAGAAACCAACAGGTTTTCTTTTATTCTACAGCAGGGCATTGTATTTCATGTTTGACACAACACTGTCAAACTATTTACTAAGTCTGCACTACTATTAATCTTCTCATCGTTCCCATCACCCATCTCCTCCCACAAATGACTGTATGACTGTAACTTTGTTGCTTGTATCCTTATAATTTATATTGACTGGTTCCTACTATGATTTGATTGCTTATTTGTACCCGGACTGTCATTAAGTGTTGTACCTTATGATTCTTGACGAACTTATCTTTTCTTTTATGTACACTGAGAGCATATGCACCAAGACAAATTCCTTGTGTGTCCAATCATACTTGGCCAATAAAAAATTCTATTCTGTTCTATTCATTCTATTATTACTCTGCAGCGTAAAAGGTCAGCGTAAACAATCCTGGACTTGCTCTATGAGTAGCCAACTATTTCTTCCACCTAAGTAAAAGAAAATGTGTGCTACAGCAGCAACATCTCAAAGATTTGAACTCCACTCACATAAACTATAAAGATATAAAACGTCCAATGGGTTTCTCATAATTTTCTGCAAATAAGATGCCTAACTGATCTTTCAGTTTTGAATAAAGGACCTCAACCTTTTATGAAGTTATTTGAAATCAGTTTTTATTGTACAGAACAAGTTCTGTATTTAATGACTATTAGATTCTTTGTAGCTTTTTTTTTTTAAATTCCCAACCCTCACATATTATGTGATGTCCTTCAGGGCAATTTTTTCTTTCTTTACAAGAAAAGGCATTAATTCCATGTTAATATTTTTCTTTTATATCATAAGGATTTTTAATGTATGCACATAGTTCTTTCTCATCATCTTTTAAGCACAATTTTAATAGATTTTTGCAACTTTGGTGAGTAATATATTTTTCTGTTTGATGTTCAGGTTCTCTTGTCAAAAGGTATTATCACTAAAATCACTTTTTGAATGACTTTTCTTAGATTATTATCTTCTAGATAATATGCCTTTATTCTTCTTTGTGTATCTTTTTAATGCTTAGTCTCAAAACAATATAGCTTTTTCATTATTGTTCGTTGCCCAGAGTCAATTGGATTGAGACAGGCAGCTACAGAAATTAAGTAAATAGCTATTATGTTGCTAATAGTGAAATTCAAATGTGTTAATTGGAAGTTCACCATTTTCCTCACATGACTTGAAATGTTCACTGAATCATTTATAAAACCACATGCTTTCTTGACAACAGAAGAACTTTGAAACTTTTATTTAGTTCTTCAGTTCTTCTTAAATAAAACATTTAGGCTGAGCTTCTTTTGTCAATGAGGATACACCAGAAAATTCACACATTTTCCCTTCTAAAATTTCTTTACTGTGAGTCAGATTCAAATTTTGAAATCTGAATGTTCCGATACCAGCATGGGCAATTAAAATAGGTGAGATCCCAAAATAAAAATTACTTCGGGGTTTCCTATAATATAGAGTTCCTCCTTTGTAAGGGCTTGATGGAATGCTAATGTACAAATGCTTTACTTGGACTGCACTCTGGTTTACATGAGACAACTTTTTTTCAATGCCACTCTTTTTCATGGTATACTAATATGTGCAATGCTAATATGACTCTAGTTCTTGAGTCAGCAGAAGAGATAACCGGTGTATAATTTGTTCTACCCTGACAGCTAAGATCTAATCTGCCTAAACAATAAGGCTTGCAAATAAATTCTTCATGGCTTTACAGTACTTAAGGACAATACAAAGGCAGTGATTAGTAGATTTGCCCGGCTTCAGCTTCCCTCCCACCCAGTATTACTAGCTAAAAATAATAACATCAGATAGGTGATGTTAGGGAGAACTCTTTTAAATAAAACGTATTGGCTGTTAATCTGGCTTGAATCCTTGCAGGTCTAGTATTGGCAATGGTCATCACTTCTATGTTCTCTAGCAACATGAAACATAGATATGAAAAACATGTGAGACACACATCTATTCCTAAGTACTTGTCTGAAAGAAAGGAATCATATGTGATCATCCTCAACCTGGCAGCTCTCAATTGTGTTGACACTCCTTCTTTGAGAACCCACAGCTAACAAGCCATACGGAGGACAGTAAAGATATAATATGGTTTGGTTCTGGCTTGCAGCAATGGGTAAATCCAACCAGCTGTAGTTTATCCCTAGTTAAACCATAACTTAACATAATGTATGCCCTAAATTAAAGATGTTTTCAACTTGAAAAAAATTAAAGTATTACATATTTATAAGGATACTACTGATCTTAGTTCATTAAGCAAACATCTCTCTTCTTCCTTTGTATAAGAAGTTCTTAATTTAAATCTTGGATGAAAACAAACCAACTGCATTATGACTTACTGTTTGTTATACATATACGAGGCATAGTGGCTTTGGACCTGACAGAGGGCAATTTTTCTGAGGATGAAAAACTGTATCGCACAGATCAAGGCTATCTCCTCCATCTGCATTTGGGAATGAGTCCCAGACTAGAGCCCTCATGCCTAAAATTTGACTTCATAAAAGCAAGCATAGTACCTGCATTTGCTTCATGCCCGAATTCTTCCAGATGCAGCCAAGGCAGAGTGCATTGCAGTAATGGTGCCTCAGGGTGACACAGGCCTCAACTGCAGTATAAGGAGCAGCACAGAGATACAGGCAAGTATATTCAGACTTCAGTTTCATGCTAAGTATTCCCAGCCTGGGATCTACCAGATGTGTTGGATTTCAACTGCTACGTTCCCAAACAACCTGACCAAGGACACCAGGTGGGGGGGGGAGGCTGATCTACTGATACTCAAAGCTTTTTTTTTAAAAAAATGAAATGAAAAATGAGCTACTCAAGGAAGATATTGATACAATTTTCTCCTGGGATTGAAATAACCTACTTCCTTCTTATCTAGGTTTCAGATTTGAGAAAGGGCAGGATTGTGGGTTACATCCCCAATTATATGACCAAGAATAAATAGGGTAACATTGATGTTCTTACCCGTAAGGCCAAATTGTCCTTACAGTGTAGGCTGATTCCACACTCATCAGTGATTTCAGAAAGATCTTCATCTTCAAACTCTTCTAGACTGATGTCATGGGTGAGCCTAGACAACACAAAGATCAGACAATTATCCATCAGAGAAAACAAATATATAAGAACTTATGAAGTTCAGTATGAAGGGGGAAAAAAATAATCCTTCATATTGAATTCATTTACCGGGTCTACAAAAAATCTCAAGAGGTTCTGGACTGTATGTATGTGTGTTCAAACAGCCATCAAGCCACTTTTTTTGCTTGAAAAACCTGCTAATGCAGTTGGACTTGGAACCAGGAGGAGTGAGGCAAGAATATCTGCAACAAAGGAAACAGCTCACTCACAGAGCCTTGTCTTAAAAAAAGTAATGTTGCCTTGCAGTGGTATCAAATGGATACCACAGCTGAGCCAGAAATAAACTGTCTCAACCACTGAAACACTCAGGGACAACTTCATGAGATCAAAGGGCCATGGAGACACTTCTAGGTAGTGAAATATCTGTGATGCCTCTCTTACATCAAAACAGGACCTATACATGAGGCCTCTAAGAAGCAGCAAGGGTACTTATTTCTCAAAAATAAATTGCTGTATAGAATTTATCTGCTCAATTTATAATATGTGCACAAGACACACATTTTGTAATTACAAAAGAAGCAGCACATGCTGAAGAAAGTTAGCACCCACCCCCTCCTAGAAGAATGAAATATTTTAGGAAATATTAAAAAGACAGAATATTATATTTCCCTGGATGAGAAAAGGAGAAATATGTTTTTAAAGACAAAGCAGCTTCCTGCAGCTCCCTGCCCCCCCCCTTCAGCTCCAGGGTGATGAGATTAAGACATGGCCCTCAGGACATGATAGGATTAGCCCTCTACCCATCTAGCAACAGAACTCACCACATGGCACCTGGGGAGATTACATCACCCAGCAAGATTCAACCAAGCTTGGGACTCAAAAGACAACCTACAAAGTTACCCCTGCATGGCCCTATGGGAGTCTCACCACCAATCAGAATACAATCTCAAATTCAAAACCCAACAGAGGATATAAAACTCTCTCTCTCTCTCTCTCTCCCATGTGCTTTTTTGCCCAGGACCTCAAATCATGTGGTCCTGTCCACCATTAAAAACCATCTTTCCAATCAGCCACCATGTTTCCAGTATCTTTCTCCCCACTTGGAACTGAACCCAGATGGACATTTCTTCCAACAATGCTAAAAAGGCCATTGCATTTTGGGATCCGTAGCATCATAGATGTATGTTTTGGTTGTTGCTGTATAGCTTCATTATTTAGTCCAATTTCCTCTCAGTCAGGGTCGATAGGATCAAAACACAGTTTCTTCATTCCTACATACAATATTTGATTTCAGAGTTTTTGAAAGTAAACAATCCTTCCTGATTAACAATCACTTGTAGAAAGCAGAGATAGTCCCATTCTCCTATCTTCCCTATAACCATAGGCTTCAGTCCATTTAAACAGACATTAATCAGTTTCACCCTATCTATAGAAAAGTATCTGCATTCATTTTTTCTACTTTAGATCTATAATGTAACACCTCCCTCAGCAGTAACTATCAGAGGAAATTGATAGTACTGCAATGTATAAGAACACTGTACTCAGTAGTGAAGGGCAGGGTTTTTTGAACAACGTCCTATGGAATTGACAAGAAGTTATATACATAAAAGTCCCTCTCTCATCTATTTCTATCTCTACCTCTCTATCTTTCTAGCTGCTTTCTACAACCCAAAAAAGATTGAAAACCCTTAATATAAGGAAGCTTCAATTGTCCAAATCAATAGCCACAATAGCAATCAAGGAAAACAACCAAATGTTTGAGAGGAAATAACTTTAGAAGTCAGGCTTCTTGTGACGTTTTGTGTTTTATGAGTGAAGGTCCACATAGGAGTCACTGCTCTATATTGATCTAGTGCCTAAAAAGAAAATACAATTTAAAATTGTGTAGCTATTCTTGGTCTTAAGCTGCCCCTGTCTCTGAGCAAGCTGCACTCCTCCAGATGCTACTGAGCTACAAGGCTTATAGTTAATCTGTGTTTTTGAGCCATATTAGCATTAAATTGCCAGAGCTCAGAAATACCTGAAATGCTATAGCTTTTCTACCTCTGCTGCACTGCACCCCCATGAAGAGAGAGATATAGTGTTAACATGAGCAATAGCATATCTTTCAGGCAAACATGAACTTTAATTAAAACATTTAAGGCGAGTCTATGCATTTATTGCCAAAAGACAAAAGAGTCAAGTAAATCAAAGATCTTTTCAATAGTCAAGCAGCAGTTGCTCCTGGTTCTAGAATGGTACAATTTAAATAAATTCACCCATTTATTTTTCAGGAATGAATCTACTATTTTCCTTAAAACTGGGAAAAGAGAATTCATATAGATTAGTAAAGTGGGATTTAGTATTATAAGAGCGAACTGTTGTGAGTTTTGGTATACATGTTCCCCTCATCTAAGGTGTGAGAGAGATCACAAGTTTCCATTTTGGATTATCATCAACCCCGGTGTGACACTGAAACTGGACAAGCTGTGGTTAAATTTATCTATAATTATTGAAAGGAGCCAAATTCAGAAATGAGACTGAATCTGACAGATTGCTTGGGGATTGGATACAGCAACTGAGTTTATTTAATCTAAAATTCAAGCAAAAGCTTCTAAGCTTCATATTAAAACCAAAGTTGGGGATGGGGTTAAAGTGCCTTAAAGTGCTCATTCTTATAACAAGAAACTGTGCAAACTGGTACAATCTGAATATGTGACTACAAAATGCCACAATTCCTAGCCTACGTGGGATGGTTTAGCATATTTTCCTCTACTTCTGTATTTAAAATAATTATTTTGTAAATATTGTACAAAACAAGTAAAACTTTTCATTATAAATACTGTCCAAGATCAAGATAAAATCCAGAGCAGGTTGCAGCTGTGGCCACTCACACCCTAGTCACCTCATGGCATGCTCTATTGCATTTGCTAGCTGATGGAACATGTAGTCTTACATATTTAAAAGCATCAGATTGAGCCAAGCACCTTGTATTGTACCGTGTGTATTGCCCTGCCACAGAGGGAGGCAAAAGGTGGCAAGCGACATGCAAGTCAGGACATCATTTCATAACTGACACAATTCACGTACAGGTGGATTTTGACTTACGACCACAGTTGAGCCCATAATTTCTGTTGCCAACTGAGACAGTTCTTAAGTGAGTTTTGTCCCATTCTACAATCTTTCTTGCTGTAGTTGTTAAATGAACCACTGCAGTTGTTTAATAACATGGTTGTTAAGCAGTGGTGAAATCCAAATTTTTTTACTACCGGTTCTGTGGGCGTGGCTTGGTGGGCATGGTGTGGCTTGGTGGGCGTGGCTTGGTGGGCATGGCAGGGGAAGGATACTGCAAAATCTCCATTCCCACCCCACTCTGGGGCCAGCCAGAGGTGGTATTTGCCAGTTCTCTGAACTACTCAAAATTTCTGCTACCGGTTCTCCAGAACCTGTTAGAACCTGCTGGATTTCATCCCTGTTATTAAGTGAATCTGGTTTCCTCTTGACTTTGCTTGTCAGAAGGTTGCAAAAGTTGACCACATGACCCCAGGACACTGCGACCATCATAAATATGAACCAGTTGCCAAGGATACAAATTTGAGGACCCAGATTGTTGGGGACAATATGCTGAACTCTGTAAACCGCTTAGAGAGGGCTGTAAAGCACTATGAAGTGGTATTTAAGTACTATTGCTATTATGTGAACATGGGGATGTTACAATGGTTGTAAGTGTGAAAAACGGTCCTTAGTCACTTTTTTCAGTGCCATTGTAACTTTGAACGGTCACTAAATGAATGGTTGTAAGTCGAGGACTATATGTACTCACATCAGAGAACCAATTTGGTCCAGTGGTTAAAGTACCAGGCTAGAAGCCAGGAGACTCTGTGTTCTAATCCTGCCTTTAGTATGAAAGCCGGCTGGCTGACTTTGGGCCAGTCACACTCTCTCTCAGCCCAACTCATCTTACAGGGTTGTTCTTGTGGGGAAAATAGGAGGAGAAAGGAGTACTGTAATTCGCCACATTGAATTATTTATAAAAATAGTAAAGGTAGAAAAATAAATAAATAAATCAGACATTATAATGTGACATGAAATTACATAATTGCATCATCTGCACAATGAGGTGTGATAACATTGTCATTTTGATATTGTCATGGCTTGTATTAGTTTGAGTCAGTGCAAAATCAATAAAAGCTTGAAATGGCCAAATTTTCTCATTGCATAAATTCACTCCTAAGTAGTCCGTGAAACTTAAACCTACAGCAAAAACAAAATGGATGCAAAAGCCATTGCCTTGCTTTCCATCATTGAGGAAACTGTAGCCTGATTTGATATCTGAAATGAAGCAGATTTATTTTTCCCAACCTCACAAATTCTCATATTCTGGTTCAAACAGTATACGGAAATATTCTAGTTATCCCTAACCAGCTCAAGATGCAGGCCTGAAATGTGTACAATTTCATAATTCCTGCTCCTATTAAATGCTTGTCAAAATAATAAATGATGAATTAAAATCATTTGCTATTTTGACAGGGGATGATGGAAGTTGTATGGCAAATAATCTAAATCAAACAAGATTGAATATGCCTGCATAGGGATTTAGGAGACAAGCAATAGGTTGGTGAGGTTCTAACAGCAAACCTGGAAAGAAAAACCAAGAGAGTGGTAGAGCTTCTTTCTCTGACCGCATTATAGAGTCAGGACACTTAGAATACTTCTATGAATCAATAAAAGTTTCCCTCCAATTCTTCTTCCTTTACTGTGGCTTTTAGATTAGCTAACAGAACAAGATGCAGTTGTGTTCAAATGTCCTCTATGCTTTTTGATTAAGAAATATCACTTATTTCAAATAGCATCTTGAAAAATAGTACCTGGCCTATCACTTCCGGTGAGATCTACTTGGCTCATGTGGATATCAGAGATAACAGACTGAGTGCCTGTCCCAAACAAGTTCTTACTAAGAACAGCAGGGGTCCCCAAACTTGGCAACTTTAAGACTTGTGGACAGCTATGCTGGCTGGAGAATTCTGGGAGTTGAAGTCCACAAGTCTTAAAGTTGCCAAGTTTGAAGACCTCTGAAGTACAGAAACAACTAGTACTTTTCATAAGCGGTTACAAAAAGGGCTATTGAGTTAAAAAGAGAATGGGATGTGTAACATTGCAGAACAATTGCTTTCCTTGCTAAGGTCAGGTGTCAGGGAAGACAAACACAAGCAGGGAAGAAAGCACAAATACATTGCAAGAAACAGAGTCCCCCTTAAGTTTATATTTGACCTGTGTTACATCCATGTACTAGGGAAGTACCAACATTTTTTTAAAAAAAGATGTTTTTACAATTAAATTCTTGTACCTTCTTCCTTCTTCTTCCTGAGGAAAAAAATGCCTCCATTCTAATGGCAAAATACAAAATTGAAAACTAGAAGTGCCATGTCCAATTGTTTCGGCTCCTCAGTGGAGATTTAAAAAGGGTACACTGGTCATCCATTCATAGACTATAACCGTATCTCATCAGTTTCTTCCTCAGATTACACCCAAATGCTTTTTAAAGTCCTTTAACACTCTTGCTAAATCAATACGTAGAACCATAGAAACACTGGGAAACATGGGCAGGTTTTTATATACAGAAACATATTCGATGAAACAGAACTAATGCACTGAGGAGCTTTCACAGTAGGCTCCAGCTAAAACCTTTCCTCAGCACTTTTTTACTTGATGGGAGAGGGATACTCTTCACCAACAAGTTCCTTACACCATGAGTAATGTGTATGCAAATAATTAGTGAAGTTGTAATAAAACAATGTCTCCTTAGATAACCAAGAAGAGGAGGGTATCACATGTAACTTATTCATCTCAAGGGGAGTATACCTAAACAGGTAACAACAAAGATAAGAATAGAATAGAATAGAATAGAATAGAATAGAATAGAATAGAATAGAATAGAAGANNAGAATAGAATAGAATAGAATAGAATAGAATAGAATAGAATAGAATAGAATAGAATAGAATAGAATAGAATAGAATAGAATAGAATAGAATAGAATAGAATAGAATAGAATAACAGAGTTGGAAGGGACCTTGGAGGTCTTCTAGTCCAACCCCCTGCTTAGGCAGGAAAGCTGGGGAACAATGGAGAATATATGCAATAATCCTCTAACATTGATTCCATCTTCTACATCAGAGAAGGCACAAGATTCAATAGATTTCTTCCATTAATAGTCATGATTTTACGACATGATTTTACAATAGTCATGATTTTACATGAATGGGCAAACCAAGTTTTTAAAAGCCCATCAGAACAGCCTTTCAAACCCTAGCAGTAATATTAATTATGGTAAATCTTTCAAACATAGGGTTACCCCACATTCTCCCTTGTAACAGAAAAAAGTAGAGACCCTTATTTCGAAATATCCCATATGTTTACCTCTGGGGTGCTTAGGAGCTGCACTCTGCATCATAAAAAAAAAATACTTAAGGGATCATTTGAGGTTGCTGAGATACTGCATCCCTGCAATTGACGAGGTGGTTTATCTATTTATGCTTTGTCTCCAGCACAAGGCTCCTTCATGCATATCTTGCAATTCACCTTTGAGCATCAAGGAAGAACTATATTGACAGATAATTATTTTCATTTGGCAATAAGGAATCCTTTCTGGAGCACAGCCATTCATGACCAAGAGGGGACTAATAGCATCTTAAATGATCCGGTCTCCTTGCTCAATCCAGACAGCAGCATTTCAGTTTCTAACATTACATATCAAATTTGCAACGTGGGCTAAGGGCCAACGACAAAATAAACTTGCTTATAGGATTCCGATGAAGACCTCTGCACTGGGATAGAAAGGAAGCCAAATTACTTTTAAATGCTATACACCCAGCTACATGAAATATCGTGATCCCCCATCCCACAGGCCCTCCAACAGCCAGATGATCGCCTACCATTTCTCCCACTGATCCTCAATCCGGTTCTCCTCCTCTGTGCTCGACTGCATTTTACGTTCAAGCTTCATTTAAGAGGGTCCCCACTGCAGGGGAAGGTCATAGGGCCTATTAGAGGGAAACCTCCTTCAGACAGGAGAGTTGAGCAGCGTTGCTTCTGTGCTGTCTCTCCTGCCTGTGGCCGGCTTAGGAGAAACTGCTGTTTGTGCTGCACTCTGCTTCTCACAGCACAGTCTCAGGGAGCTCATTAAAAATAAATGGAATCAGCTGTCTGGATACAAAAAAATAAAGTCCTCTGGGTTGAGATGGTGCCAAGTCCTGCCCTCTGCTTCCCTCAGGAAGCCAGACTCCCTGCCATCAGCTGCAGTCAAGGGAAAAAAAAGGGAATCAAGTTACTCGATTAGCAGCAGGATGCTCTGCCCAATCATTCTGCCTTTGACCTTGGAATGACTCTGCCCCAACCGGGCTGCAAATGACCAGGTCTCCAAGTGCCATTGGGTGACGTCGTCATTTGAAGTCTCATTCAGAAAAAGTATAATTAAGAGAGCCAGCAGAAAGATACAGGGCTTGCTTTATCCCCGGGGTTCAGAGATCACTGCTTCAGGATTGTTATTCCAAGCCAAAAGTTTATTTTGGCTACATTATCTTGCAAATATTCTTGAATAATTCACAGGTCAGCTTGTAATTCAGGAAAACAATAAATCCTACTTCTAAAGGAAAATTGTCCTAACGCGTGCATTCACTTTCTCAATCCAGATGGGAAATTAGCTTTGTTGACTATTATTTCTATCAACCACAGACAGCACAGCAGTTGGAGTAAACAGGTTTATATTAAATGCTTATCTCGGGTGGCCAAGATTTATTGATTTTCCCCACAATATATTTCCAAATTCTGATCTTCCCATACCTGCTTGGCTGAATATCCAACAATATTGAATTTGCTGCCCATTATAGTCCCTACTCACAGGAAATGGCTGCTGTGGAAGCTATATACAGTAAAACTATTTCCATATGGTGATCAATTTATCTAAAAACTATCTTCCTGGATGGCCTGGTCATGGAGCAGCATTAAGATGCTGTTCTAAGTGGCCTTCATGTGGCAGTTGTTTCACATCATGAAAACATGTTCAAGAAGTAAATCCTAGTCTTTTATTATTCTATCTATCATTGCAACTCTCAAGAGCAGTGAAATTGATTTAAGGGAAGTGCTGCAAAAAGAAATGTGTTGGTCTTATATTTCTAAAAGAATTGCCCTGTGGGGGAAGGGACTAGATAAATAAGCGAGTTCCATGTTGAAAGTTTGTTTGTTTCTCTTGGGAGGGGGAGGAAAAAGGTGAGTGGCAGGATGTCAATTCTGGATGACACAGAGATACAGGATTAGAGCTGCTGCAAAGCATTTGAACACACAGCTTCTCAACTCTTCCTGTCCAAAGCAGCTCTCAGCTGCATTAAAACCAAGCAGATTACTTTGAGACACATGTCGGGGATAATTCCAAAACCCAGGTGAATTTAAAGCTTTTTAAATGTTTGCTCAGATACGTTAGGACGGTCAACACTAACAACTCTGTGTTCATTAACAGATTCTTGCTGCATTTAATTTAAATCGCAGAAGCCTGCTGGAGCTATGCTATTAAAGAACTGTTCCAGAAGACATTTGGTCTTCTATAGTTGAAAAACTATAAAAGACCATATGCTTCATTCATTTTAGTAGAATGTCTAGCAATGGAACACTTAAGAGGGTCAAATTATTGAATCTCTTTGAAATACCCTTACAACACAGTCTCTAAAGGTAATGAATAATCATAGCTAGCAGTCCAGATAGAACATGATAGTATTACTAGTAGTGGAATAGCTGGGTAAAATGATTTAAGTCAGCCTTGCTCAGCGTTGTGTCTCCAGATACCATGAGTTATCTTACAGTTACCATAATTTTCAGAAAGCTGGAAATTATTGTCCCAAAATATTTGGAGGTACCATATTGGGGAAGACTGGCTTAGAGACAAATGATTACCAGCTTGTAAAATCAAAGTATATCCCAAATCACACCACCAAGAATTTTACAACAGATTTAATCTTAATTAACCTGAGTTCTGCCCAAACAAAAGTAAATATTTTATTACATTTGCCTTTTGACATTGTTATCTCTCCCTGTATTCCTGCCTTATCTCTGTTAATGAAGCCTGGTATGCTTTTCTAAATTACTTCCATGTATTTGATATATCGTGTTTTCTATTCCTGTCTGTTTTTCATTTTCAGTCTTGCTTTTCCCATCAGAGCTGCCAGTTTGGATTAGGCCCATAGACTCTCTAGTTCAACCTGACAGCAGCCAAAGCTCAGGCTCTTCAAAAAGAGGATGCCAAACTCTTGAATATAACAGGATGGGATAGCTGTCTCCGCTATGCCCAGATTGTAAGTTTCCCAGCGGCTTCCCTTGCCCAGCATTGGAGATAGTATAGTGGATCAAATAGGCAATTAGACTGATCCAGTAAAACAGGAATGGGCTGACTTCAGGCTTGTGGGATCTGTTTTATTTTCCATAGAACATAAAGCTCCATCAACAGAGTCAAATATATAAGAGTAGCCACAGAGACAGCAGCAGATGCAAATAGGGTTTGGAGTAGAACCAATTACTTCCAGCAAGCCCCCTTCTATGCACTAGAATAACTTACACAAGCAGTACAAATCTATATCTGATGTTCTGTAAATCTTAAAGTCTAACACAAAACTCTAATACTCAGCTATCAAAAATCCTCAAAGAGCAATTCAGTTTTAGGTGCTCAAATACTTAATGTTACATATAAGCAATATTGAGACTAAGAAATAAATATAAAAATATCAATCATCCTTAATACTTTTTTTTTTACAAATTGAGTTTACTTATTGTTGCTCTATTCTCATAAATGTATTCTAGATCATTCAGAAACCTACTAAGAAACCCTGATCTACTTTCTGCTGTCAAACTCATGAGCAGCGTGTACTGTTATTTTCCTTTCATGAAGCTAAATTAGCTAGAAGAGCATGCACACATACCCCAAAACTATCATTGTCCCTAGGTAAGTTCGATCATTTCACATATCCATCACAACTAGGTTGCTTTGCCATTACTTCTGACATTGAATTACATTGGACAAATAGACTTTCCAAGCTCAGATGTCAGGCCCAAGCAACACAACACATAACCTCTCTGGTGTTGCTGTTATATAGATGTTGGTTTTACTAAGTTTACTATAAGACAGTAAACATTTCTCTCCCTTGCTCAACATGTATTCCACTGATTACTTGATACTGTACTGTAATTACAAAAGAATGCATACAGCTCAACTAGGGGAACACTGAAGCCAAGGCTAACAAATATCAGAGCAGGAGGCTTTATCTTGAAGGACCAGCAACAACCTATGACTAGAGAACACTCCTGCTCATCATTGACCAGCAAAGATAATCCTCTGGCCAAAGAAATATTGTTATCCCAGCTGCAGCATTATCTCACACCCCACAGGCTGTTGCTTACATGCAGCCTGCCCTGCTGCTGCTGTTTCAATAGAGACTAGATCATGCACACTCAGTATTTTCTTCTTGCTATTGATTGTGACAAAGCATTTGCAGAGATTGCCAGTTGCACAATCAGCAAGATTGCTGATGTACATACAGGTTGGTTTGTTTTTACAGTAGGAAAGGTTTCTTCATTTCCATATCTATCAGTTGCAGGTACTTCTTATATTCCTTGATGGTGTTTGGGGCACATGATTTCAGTTCATTTGAGATCACTTCAAAAAAGTGTCGTTGCCTAAAACTGATACAGTCACAAGCAGATTTGCTGCTAATTCTCAAACCATTTGGCCATAGGAGTTTCTAACCCAAACCCCTGCCTATAATGTTTACTGGCTAAAAAACAACTCACTTTGGATCTTCCTTGGTCCTTTAGTTCCCACAAGGATTCACAATGGTTTGGAAAAAGCTATTAGAAATCTCCAGTGAATACAAGCCCCTTTTTATAGCAGGAACCTCCATGTTATATAGGTGCAACAGATAGACAATAAGGGCTCTTCCAGTAAATGATAGGACTCCTGCCAGTTGGAGTAATCAACTCATTACTTTACAGGCATAGTCCCAATAGATCTGCATGCAGCAGATGTTTCTAGTCTGAAATATTGCGCTGAGAACCAGGCTAACCTTACTACCAGGGTGACAAATGACAAATGTTATGTTTTCTCCTCCAGTCATTCCTCTCCCCTTCTTTATAATATTTTAAAAAATAGTTCACAAATTCCTCATTAAATTAAGATGCTTATTTAGCTCAAATGCCTGAAATAAAACTTGAACTCTACCTGATTGAAGCTTCTGAACTGAGTACAATAATAATTTTTGTGGGGAAAAATATTTAAGATTTAAGCTGACTTCATTAGCCTAACCTGCTTCCTGAGAAAATTTTCCCAGCACTGAACTACTCTGTTCAGTCTCTCATTTCCAGCTGTCACTTTGCCTTCCTGATAAGAAAGGCAAACTCAAAAACTTAGGAAAAATAATTGCTTTCTGGCCTTAATATTGCTATATTAAAACCTCCTTAAATCAAAGTTTTAATCCCTTTTTCTTAATCCATCTGCATGACTTTGGAATTGCACCAATATTGAAATGTGTGTATGTGTGTGTATACACACATATATACAGACAGTATATTTATATATATATACTGTCTGTATATATTCCTTCCTTTAGATCTGTATTAGAAAAAAATAGGTTATATTGAGATGAGAGAGAGAGAGAGAGAGAGAGAGAGAGAGAGAGAGAGAGAGAGAGAGAGAGAGAGAGAGAGAGAGAGAGAGAGAGGAAATAGCTCATTTTCAGAAATTCATGCAGAAGTATGAAAAAGAACGTACCGGTAGTAGTAGATTGGCTTGAACTAATACACATCAGCATCACTATAACAAAGTAATGTATAGAAAAGACTGAAGATTTTATAATTGCTATATTGGCAATGTAGTATGTCACAGATGCATTTGCAGGAAAAGGAAATATAGTATGATTGAGTACCCAAAATCTTCTTTTGCATTATCCCTTCCAAAATCATCCAAGGCTCCTTTAAGGGAAAAGTGTTTAATGGCAGGAAAGTAAACGTTCTGCTGTTATTTGGTATTTTTGTTTTGTTTTATTTTATTTTATTTCATTTCATTATTTTATTTTACTCTCTGAACACCTGCAGTTTAGTGTTGTTGTTTTGTACAACAATTCAGAGTGGGGCCATAATAGAGTAGAGGAAAATACCAAATGTCATAACTTAAGTCTTACACATTTTCACTGGAAAAAAAACAGGCAACAGTCAATACCAATAATCAAAGCATCATGAGGCAAGAACACTGTAACCTGAGGATTTGGGCAAAGATTTAAGCTCACATTGTACGCTGATCTTGCATTTTTACCTTTGTGTTTTTATTTTCAGAATTCAAATCTCCTGGTTTGTGACATCGGTCAACTGTGTTTCATCATTGCTATAAAATGGACATCACTGGTTATAGACTCAGTATTATATATGAGCTGGATTCACAATTACGCAGAGCCCGTGTTAAACTAATGACACCTAATGATTCCAGCAAAATCTATTCTATCTGGTTTGTTATACCTGTCTCGTTTGGTTTTGGAAATCTGACCATGATATTGTTTCTTGCATTTCTAGATACTGTTCTTTTTATTAACGTGCAAGGAACCCAGGAGACAAATAGTGTATCCAAGAGAGTGATTTGGGGCCAGGCAAAGACTATCATGGGAATGGCTGAGCATTGCTCAGAGCCGCGGTGGCGCAGTGGTTAGAGTGTAGTACTGCAGGCTACTTCTGCTGACAGCCGGCTGCCTGCAATTTGGCAGATCGAATCCCACCAGGCTCAAAGTTGACTCAGCCTTCCATCCTTCCGAGGTTGGTAAAATGAGGACCCAGATGTTGGGGGCAATATGCTGACTCTGTAAACCGCTTAGAGAGGGCTGTAAAAGCACTGTGAAGCGGTATATAAGTCTAAGTGCTATTGCTAGTGCTATTGCTCCTTTTCTGAATTAACTAGTTTTGAGAATAAGTTTCTGCTTTCTTATTTGTATTTTTAATGGCAACCTTTACTGGCTTTACTGCAGATCTTACAAGATTCTTTCCTCTTCTTTAATTTCAACTGCAAAGAACTCTGTAACAAATGTAACCAGCAGCTTTAGAACTACAAGTGAGAATACAGAAAGCTATCATCCATATGTGATACTACTTATTAAAAAAAAAACTTTGCAGAGGTTTTAAAGAATCCCCGTGTCTTCTATAATTTCCTAGCATAGTTTAAAACAAACACATTGAATTGCTGAGGTACAAGGTTAATTATGGGGATTTATTAAGCTCTGAATTTGGAATCTATATCTTTAGTGTAATAAAGTCTCTCTTACTCTTCCTGGTTCATCTTTTTTCTAAATTCTTCTTTTCATTTAAAACATAGATAGAAAATTAGCAGGCCCCAGAGTAAAGCACAAGCCTTAAACGTGACATACATTTCCCATGATGTTTCTGAATGCCACTTGGCACATTTCTGGGATGGTAGGCCCTGCACTAACTTTTTAGCCAGAAAACAAATATCAAAGGTTAACTGGGATAATAGTGAATATCCTGGATCGTAGCAGGGACATCCCCATCATAGCAACCATTCTGCAGGAATACCTATCATTGCTCTTAAAATCCCCAAATTTGGAATTTTGGATTGCCCTCCAATCCAAAAAAGTTAGGAATAACTGTTTTAGGAAGACAACATAGCCTTAATGTTTTCTAGAGGAATCATATTGGCCTTCAAAAGAGAATAATAGGAATGCAAGCTAAGCACATCACATATACACATGGATTTATATCAGGGGTGGGTTATGGCTTACCTCGCTGCCGGTTCGCTTCATGCGCCACGCAGGCACACGAAAAACCCAGCTTCTGTGCGTGGGCAGAAGCAAAAAACAAGATGGCGCCGCCTATGGCGCCAAGAGAGCCGGTTCGGGGGCATGTCCAGTCGGCCATCGCTGCCAGTTCAGCGAGCGGGGGGAAATTCCCACTACCGGTTCTATAGAGCCGGTCCGAACCGGCAGGAACCCACCTCTGATTTATATTCCTTTAGCATGTGGGAACCCATTGCACAAAGAGAAGATTATTGAGCTGACAATAGTGCATCAAATACAAATGTTATGCTAAATTTGACTTGAAAAATTGAAGGGCAACCAAGATAAATGGCAAGATTCATGAATTACAGTTTCCCTCAGTCTGGTGCCTCCAAAAGATTGGGACTGCAGCTTCCAGAATTTCCAGCCGGGAAAGCTGGGAATTCTGGGTAATGTGATGCTAGGATATTTGGGCACATGCCAGCTTGGTACAGCCTAATGTAGCATATTAGTAGTAATTCATAATAATAGATCAGCTCTGTCTTTCAAAGGTTAAATATATGGGCATGGGAAGATTAAAGCCAACCTTTGGAAATACTGATGCTTAGACCCCTACTTTTGCAAATTATCTTAAAGAATTTAATTAGTCATTGTATAAAGAAAAAGCTTACAAATTACAGGGCCATTAGAGAATGAAAAAACACATTTTATTCTCCCTCCTTTTAATGTCATCCCAATAAGCAGTTAATTTGGGAGAGGATTTGGAAGCGCTAGAGTATGTCCTACTAATGCAAACTTTATGGTCACATTAAGGACAAGTTTAAAACAATGTCAAGTTATACTTCAAATGTGAGTGCTTCTTGTTAAGGAAAACTATATAGTCTCACATTCAGACCATGACATTTATTATTAAGAAAATGTAATTTCTACTTTCCCTGTAGACTTAAAGCAAGATGATTGAACAAGAATGTGGTTTATAAAACAATGCATAATATGGAAATTCCCTCTTCCCTTATATTGTAAGAAAACAAATCATCTAATGAAATGTATTGAAGGGAAATTCAGTGCAAACAAAATGTACTTCTCACACAGCAGATATTTATAGAACGTGCTGCTTCAAGATACATGTTGTAAGACACCTAGAGTTGTTCAAGTCGACAGCATACAAATAATTAAGCAAAATCTGAAAACGTAGGATAGCTGATTATTTAGATGGCTTGAAAATGGAATTAGACAAATAAGAAGAGAAATGTGTTGCTAAATAGATAAAGAAAATCAAGCTGGGATGAGGACAGCATAAAAAAGACATCATATACAGATCTATGAAGATCTATGTTGGACTGGCTAACTGACCTGTTTTGGTGCTCCAAACCTCACATTGAATTTTGGCTTCTTTCTGGGGAACTAAGGCAAGCTTTTGTTCCAGAGACGGTTTTAATTCTGATGTGTGTTCCTTTCCTTGTTATCTATGTGGCCTTGGGTGAATTGCTGGTCTGATCTGACAGCTGTGTGTGTGTTGAAACCTGAAACGGGACTGTTTGTTCCAGGCACACACACTTTTCCTGCCTCTGAGAGAGTGAAAAACTTTTGAAACTGTAATGGAACAACTCACAGATGGCCTCTGTTTGTAATCATCCGGCTGTCGGGGAGGGAGGCGGGCGAGGCCGGCGCGCTCCTTTCCTTGTTATCTATGTGGCCTTGGGTGAATTGCTGGTCTGATCTGACAGCTGTGTGTGTGTTGAAACCTGAAACGGGACTGTTTGTTCCAGGCACACACACTTTTCCTGCCTCTGAGAGAGTGAAAAACTTTTGAAACTGTAATGGAACAACTCACAGATGGCCTCTGTTTGTAATCATCCGGCTGTCTGGGAGGGAGACGGCCGAGGCCGTTTAGCAGTGGGCCTCCTGGGCGTGTTTCATCAGAGTCCATCCTGGGAGCACCTGGTCGGGGCCTGCTTCCACACCGGAGATCGTGGCCTGCTGTTTTCCCCTGTTGGAGCCTTCCTGTTTCACATCATTGGAAAGGAAAAAGGAACTCAGAAACAAATTAACAAGGATATTGGTGACTTTGTTTGTGTCCCACCAGCTCAGTGTTCTGCAGGCCCTGCTGGATATGAGAGGTTTTATGGGCAAGTTACATTCATGGGTCTTAACGACAGCCCATATCAAAGTGGTGTTTTCTGTCTGACAATTTATTTCCCTAGAGACTACCCTTTTAAACCATCTTGGGTTGCATATACAACAAGAAACCTAGGGTTGCATTTACAATGCAAGTTTCTTTTTTTTTTTTTCCAGTTTTTAGCAATTTTAGCCATGTTTTGTGTGTGAATGTGGTGGGTTGTCTGGTTTGACTGTGAATGGAAGAGTATGTCTGATTGGTTGTGTTGGTGAGAATGGGGGAGCCGGGGGAGGGAAATGGAGCCCCCTCTGCTGAGTGTACTAACAGAAGCAGATGGGGGCCCAGATATGACCC